>CM073779.1:27499260-27803289 GCA_037158775.1 Hetaerina titia | reverse complement strand
GCGACACACCCACATATTACGACAATTGCCTCGCATTTCTACCTAAACATCGCACATTAGCTTCAAGTGGCCATTAAAAATAAATCTACATGCTTAATTAGAAAAATCAGAAATATTAGAGGCGCTAAAAATGAACTTGCATGTCATAAGCATTTTAATAGCATTAACAAATATTAATTGAAAAAACACGGGAATGGTGATTGGTTGATTGCTCCGTATCATATCTTTTTTCCTGGTTGTCGGCGATTTTCATGAAGAACAGAGTCAAACAAAATAAATGTGGCATACGTGTCTATGTTCTTTAATGCACTTAAGGTGCTCTGATTTGTCACAATATAACTATCCTCTTCCGCATACTGCACATTCTATATTTTCGCTCCCAAGTTTTCTCAGGAAACATTGTATTCTATTGGATTAGCCACGGTTCAACAATAAATTAGCACTCGAATAAATACTGTATCCCGCTTTGAATTGAATGAATGAATGAAATGAATTCTTTAAATAAAACTCTGTCTTGTACTTTGCCCAAAATTTTCAAGATTATCTAACATGATTTATTCACGGTCATCTCCGTGAAAAAGGATTTGAAAATAAATGGTGTCGGAAAGAGGTTGCTCGTCAGTGACCGTTAGCATTGCAGTCGAACGTTAATCTGAACATTACGAAATGAAAACTATTCCTCGTATTTTACTAAAAAAAAGAGCGGAATCGGACAAGATTCATTAACTTGTTGCTAGTTCCTTACAACCGGAAATTGTCATAATATGTGCACGTATTATAAACGGTGAGGGTCAGGAAACTTATACAAAATGATTGGCCTGGATTTTTATACTTCGACAAAAAATATGTTACTATAGTTACCAATTATTTCCCAAAATTGTAATCTATTACGGATAAAAGTAGATCACAATTGAAATTCGTCACGAGATACGAAGTTAAGTATCAATTATTATCAATCATCTTTTAATTAATTCTAATATTTCGCCATTTTTATGATTTTCATTCTTCTATTTGATTAAAGTACAATTTTATTTGTTGATGAAAATTGATCCGTAATCCCTTTTAATTTGGTTTCGTGATTCTTACGGAAGTTATGTGAACGAAATTTTGTCCATTAGCGCTGTTCCTACCCTCATCTTATGGTATTTTCTACACTAAAGAAGGAAATGTAATTTGTTGAATACATATTTAATGAAGTTTACGAGTTTTGCACTTCACAAATTCCTTTAGGAAGAAAACATTTCCATGGAAATGTTATCAATAAATTACATTTTAGAAACAAATTTTGCAAAAAGTAACACTTTTTATATATCGTACCATAATGACACAACGTATTTCATACGTTTTGGCAAATCTAAATCAAAATAGTTTTCATGCTCTCGAGTATACACAACCGTGATTCACTCTACATTGGGATCGAATTGGCGACAACAGAAGAAAGTAACGCCGACAAAATGAACGAGTACGCCTCGCACTTAAAGTCCCCAATACGATTAATTATTGATTATTATTAATTATTAATTAAACGGCGTGATTTAGGTGTGCAATAAAAATTAATTTTGCTGGGAAAAGTAATGATTAGAATTGAAAACTCTCGAAGAGTATTCGTTAATGACCATTAGATTATGGCCATAGATAATGGCCATAGTATAGATAATCTCTAAAGCCATCGCTGATTATGATTTGAACTTTGAGAAGAGGCAATAATGTTATTAATCTCTTACACGACTGTTATCAAAACTCTCCGACATTAATGACAAAACACCTCCATTTAAAGTTGTGCCATCTCGGTTTTTTCTCTGGGTATTAAGCTACGGTTAGAATTATGTCGCGGCCATAATCTAATGTTGCGTTTTATTGACTTCTTCACAAGCGCCGATGCTTCATTGCGTCGATGGCAAGAAATTAATCAGAATCAGCGTGAACACATTGCCCTCACCTCATTGCATCGGAAATGGCTCGGTCTTACGGTATTTCGTCATTTGCTGTTGCTCATATGCCTTGCCGCATTTATGAAATTGACCGTGATGCATGGAGCGATTCTCACAATCGGCCAACGGCCGTGAGGATAATATGGCTGAAGAGAATATTCTTGGTGTGTCTGAAGTGGCGTATTCTCGTAGCCGTCGATTATTTATCGTCTGAAAACCTCCGTCACGGATATTTAGACATCAGCTAGACTTCCGGAATTCTCCAACGTCATCTTTCTCTGTGACCTTGAATGTGACCAAAGCGTGGTTCTCGATTTGGAAGAATCTGCAATATTGAAGAACGAGCGCAACTCTGCCCACGCAAGGGTGAGACAACCCTCCATATCCACCACTCCCAATTTACATTTTGAACAGGCACTGTGCAAGAAGCACATTTGACATTTTTTTACTTAATCCGAATATAATCTAATCAAAAGACAATAAAGCTTTGACCTGCTTCCTCGGATTACAAATGTTAAATTGGCAACAGCAATGATAAGCACACATTCCTTCGGTGAAGGAACACCCACCTAGGTGGGAATCGAACCTGTGACTTCTGGTAGGAGAGGCGCATCTCCGCCGTCCCCGGGATCGGTATGATCACTCTCGGAAATTCGAACTGTTAACATTCAAATCACTCTTCCCAATGAATACTCCCAGCGCTATCGATAGTTTACTGACACGTGAGTGAATTAACCGTGGGAATTTAGCAGTCAAATGCTATAAATCACTATCATGCTTTCACAGAATTCGCGCGAAAGTATAAAGGAGACCACCCTATGGATTTCACAACAATTGGATGCCTTACATTTTCGGGCTCAGCCCTAAGAAGATGTTCATTCGGTCGCGTCGACCCATAGTGCCCACCACCACTGCGCCCTCTAGGGGAGCGAGCATCGCGGAAATGACAAATGCCGTGGGAGGCAAGCGGATGGGGGCCGTGGGAGGCGGTGGTGCGTGTGTGCGGGGGACAGGAGGGCCGGGACGGTTGGACGGGGAGGGAGGGAGACACGCCCTGGCGAACCTCGATAACACAGACAAAAGAATTGCTCTTCGCCCGTTGCTCCATCGAAATTGAAAGCGCACCACAATAGACGAACCCCCACGACTTTCCCCCCAAAAACTCTCGTACATATATATATACATCCCAGAGACGCCGGAAGAGTTAACAATTCCATTCGTCTCCGAGTTAAATGACACAATGCCGTTTGTTTTGAAACGCAAGTCGCACGTTGCCTGCCGCCACAAAGTATTTATGTAAGTCGTCAAGCCTAGTCCTGATACCCCATTAGAGATCTTGTTCGGTCTTGGGGAAACCATTTTAAGGAGGAAGGTTGAACCGCAAGAAGATATATTTTTCACATATTCAAGGCCAATTAATTACTAAGGAGACGTTAACAAGCTTCTTGCACAGGATGATGTAAATGAAAATGCTTTTCTTGGACTTTCTTCAAAAGGGACAGCAGGGTTACTATGTAAATTTTCCACTTTGGAAAATTACCAGCAATAGTTACATAATTTGCGGTCCACTGAATACGCTTTCACTACTCACTACTGAATGATTTCTGCGTCCATGTATTTGTGTATATTTGATATCGTGGGCGTGAGAACTCATAATGTATTAACGTAAGCAGTATAAAATTTTATGTTTAAAATTTCTATTAAAGTTATATGAACTAATTAGACTTTGGTCAGAATCCCTCCAGCGGAAGGGAACATTTTGGCCTTTTACACACGCGCACTAGTGGCGGCGACACAAAAAGTTTAATAGAGCAAGGTATATGAGATATATATTTGCTACGTCATGTTATAATGGGTGTGTTTGAATAAAACTTCAAGCTTTACAAGTATTTCTTTTTATTTCTAACATTAGAATTGCTTATAGGCTTGCTTTTTTATGACTGTGTATATTACGAGAGAAGAACGAGGACTCGTGGCCGTCATTGATGGTGTCCATCTCTCTTATTTTATCCTAGTACTGCAAGCTGTCAATGTTTTATGACAATTTCTATATTCCTTTACATAGTGGCCTGGAAGCCTCCGCTGGGGTGTGTGGAAGAGGATGATTACAACCCAGACTACTTTACCACAATATTAAAATAATCTAACTATTACGGTGTAATACGTTAACTAGGCTGTTCTCATATTTATCAACGAATTAGTCTCACAAGCTCTCTCGTGACTCAAGACTCATAACTGACATAAATTTCCGTGAAGAATAATTTTATTTTCGGTATTAAAATATGAAAGAATAGAGTGACTGATGTAGATTATTTTATTATACAGATGGTGAATTAATATTATAACTAGTTCCAATAGTTATTTCATGTTTCACGGAAAAAGAAAACGCCGCCTATCCGAGGATTTTAAGTATTATTTATGACTCATATAAGTGCACATAAGACTCATATGTGCAGTCACCAGGGCAAACCTGTCGTCGGGTTATTCTCGTGAGTGTGGTGAATGCCGAAACCACACCCCCCTCTGGAAGAAGGAAGATTTCTAAAAAGAGCTACTTATTTAAAGATAAGCTTATAAGAGTGTCCACATCTACATAAATACCCCCAGATCCACCAAAATAGTTTGTGGCAGTGGGTGCAAGCACCTTGGGTAATGGGTAAGGGAGAGGAAAAGAAAAATCATTCACTAAAAAATCTCGAAAAAACTTGCGAATCTTTGCTATCTATATAAGAGTTTACAACGAGACCATTCCTTCATTTCGCTTTCCTGAGCAGCAGACAAATAGATCTCAATCCCTCATTTTTGGGAACAGTAGAATTTTATGAGACAGAGTATCTAAATAACGCGGGCATGACGAGGAGGAGAAATGAACACACTTTGAATTGATTGCGTTTTTACAAATATAAATTTGAACTTCTTTCATGGAACCGTAATGTAAGCGGTTTTTTTCATATTGAGTCATTTAACGTTCATCTCTACAACCTTAACACCCCGACATGAGGGAGGATAGATATCTGTAAAATAGAGAAGGAGAGATACATTTGTATAATATTGCCAACGGTTCGCTGTCATTGTGTCGTGTTCGTTCTTTGTGAACACGACCAATCCTTGAATCTATCGGTTTTAAAATCTGTCTCCCCAACACTGTCCCTATTGTTCAACATGCTGATATCGTAGCGTGAGACTTACAATGTCTCCTCTATGTCGTCAATCGTGGCCAATCCGTCAATCCGTCGAGTGCGTCCGTCGGGTTTACGGATGCTGATTCGACCTCTAAATGCGTGTATTAATGGACAAGGACACGCTGCGAAATGTGTCCGACTTCTAGGCAGTCGTGTAAAATAGGAGATGATGTTATGAGGACATTTGAATCCATCCTTGCGTTACATTGCCTAAACATTCTGCGAAGCCCTACGAAGCGACAAGAAGAGTGGCTAGCGACCAACAGTTGGCCGCCGGTTAACTGGAGGATGGAGACAGCAGTTCTCCTCTGAATTAGTGAAACAGGTGACCACATTTGTTGCAGTGCACAGGACAGAACAACAATGAGTGCGTCAACAAAACTCATTCATTTCCAGGCGTGGTGACAGTTACGCTTGCGGCAATGCGATGAGGTATGGGACGGAAATGAAACTTTTTTATATCCATAGGATTTTTCCCACCGAATAAATCCATAGGATTCCTTCCAACAAACCCCTCTCCGCGTCCACCATCCCCAGAACTTCCTCATTTGTTTTCCGTTCGATCCATTTCACCTTCTCCATTCTTCTCCACACCCACATTTCAAAAGCCTCCAATCTACGTCTATCCTCCTGTTTCAATGACCACGTTTCCGCGCCGTACATGGCTACGCTCCATATAAAAGTTTTTACGAGTCTTTTCTTGGCATCCTTACTCAGTGTCCCTGCCATCGACTCCTTCCTCCTTATGCCCCATTGCTTAGCGCAATTCTTCTCCTTGCGTCCCACCTACCTTGACCGCAAAAACCCTTCCGAGATACGTAAACTGTTCTACCTGATCCATTTTTTCCCCGCCTATTTTAATGTTTAGCTTAGCCTTTTTCTTTCTGGAAAATCGCATAACCTTTGTTTATTAATATTAATTTTCATCCCCTATCTATCGCACTGAATTTCCAAATCAGTCGGCAATGCTTGCAACCCCTTGGCTAACTGACAAATTAAACTTGGCCATTAGCAAACCTAACCGATTTTACGAAATCCCCTCTGACTTTCACTCCCACCTCCAGTTCTTCCCATTCCTCTTTAATTATTTCCTCCAAATATACGTTGAACATCACCGGTGACAATGGGCAACCCTGCCATCCACCTCTTCCTAATACTGCCCATCTGGACTCTCCGTTTCACACTCCCACCTGAGCAGTCTCAGACATTTACAGGTTGCGGATTAGCCTCCTGTCCCTCCAATCTATTCCTATTTTCTGCATTATACTCATTAGTATTTTTCCCAATTCACTCCATCAAACGCTTTTTCGAAATCTACGAAACAGAAAAATACGTCCTGATTGTATTCTATATTCTTCTCGATCTTATTACTGCAATGGCATCACGCGTGCCTCTCTCCTTCCTAAACCCAACCTGATCATCCCCTAAGTAATCATTTGCCCTACTCTCAATCCTGTTGTTGATGATTCAGAGAACAACTTTAGCTGCGTGGGAAATAAAACTTATTGTTCTTTAGTGCTCACATGACGTAGCCTTTACGTTTTTCGGAATAGGAACAAGCACTTATTGCAGTCTTGCGACCAGATTCCTTCCTCATAGACCCCACGAATCAGTCCATATAGACTCTTCCTCCCAAATTTTCCCAACCATTTCAGTAGTTCCGCAGGAATGTTGTCTACCCCCATGGCCTTATTTAATTTAATTTCCCTTAAAGCCCTTTCTATCTCATCGTCGAGTATTCCTGGACCTAACCTATCTTCCTCAACGTCATATTCTCTTTCTGTGCCTAACCTTGTTGGCCTAAGTTCTTTACCATACAGTGCTTCTACAGGGTTCGTCCGGAAAATAAGTGTACTGATTTTTTCCCGCCGCTCCAGGTGCGCCCAGCACCGCTCTGACGGGCTGCGATTGGAGGGGGGTATGTTGGCAAGCGACGCTGAAAAAGGCAGTCGGCTCTGAGCTGTGGTGTAGTGAGGAGCTCTGTTAACGCGAACCTCCACGCTCGACCCACGTCACGGAACGCGATGCCGAAGTTTTTGGAGCAGCGTTATTCCATCAAATTTGCGGTAAAGCTTGGGAAATCGTCTACCGAAACTGGCGGTATGATTAACCAGGCTTACGGGGAGTCAGCCATGTCCAGAAACATGATCTTTCGGTGGCACAAGATGTTCGTGGAGGGCAGAGAAGAGGTCGACGACGAACCACGGCCTGGACGCCCATCAACGACACTCACCGACGAAAATGTGCGAAAACTTCGCGATGTACTGAACTCTGATCGTCGTCTTAGTGTTCGGATGATAGCAGAGCAGTGTAATGTGCCAAAAACAATAGTGCACGAGATTATTAGGGACCAATTACAGATGCGAAATATTTGTGCAAAGTTGGTGCCGAAAGTGCTCAGTGATGATCAAAGACTCAATCGTTTGGAAATCGCGACACAACTTGCGGATCACTGCAAAAATGATCCACATTTTTTAGAGAACGTTTCTGTTCCTGAAGATAAAGAGGAGTTTGAAAGGAACGCCATACGGGACTTTGGACGCCGTCAAAGAGGCCGTGACGACGTGTCTTCGAGAGGTTCCCGATGATGCCTTCGCGGGAGCGTTCCAGGAATGGGAACGCCGCTGGAACAAGTGTATCGACTCACAAGGGTCCTATTTTGAGGAATATTAGCTTAAGATATGTAAAAGTGTAATAATTTTTTTTCCTGAGCTCAGTACACTTATTTTCCGGACGAACCCTGTGTATATTCCTTCCATTTCTCTTGGATCTTTTCTGAGTCATTTATCATCTTACCCCAGATATCTCTAACTGTCAGCACAGATCTTCCTTTCTTACTTCCCGATAGTGATTTAACCTTACTGTAGAGCGCACCAATTTCCCTCCCCTCCTCTGTAAACATTCCATATCCTCGCACTGCGTTTTCCACCATGCTTCTTTGGCTTTTGATGTGGCCCGTCTCAATTTATTAACTCTTTGTAATTCATTTTGCCAAACGCTCTTGTTTATATTCTTCCATTTTTTTCTCTCGTCCATCTTTGTAATCATCTCATCCGTGATCCACGTTTTCCTTATCCTTTTCCCGTTAAAAAAATTAACGCAGCTGAAATAAACTAGGCTGCGGAAATGTGAATGGGAAGACAGAAAAAGTGAGAATAAAAATCTCTGCACGCCGGGAGAATGCTTCGCGCAACATATGTTGCGTTTGAATCCTATGCATTGATACAGATCGCCATAGTAAATTGTGTTTCGTCCGTTTCGTTAAAGATGTATAAACTATGCCATTATTATAATAAAGCAAAATGGGAAATTATTGCTGAACCTTTCCTCAACCAGTACGTTTAATTTACTCATTCATTTATTCGATTTAGAACAAAACAACTGGGGGAAAAGTGCTAAATGTGCGAAAAATATATTCATGCCTAGTAATTATGAGAGTGTGAAGTAATTAAAAAATTCAATCCATTAGCATTAACTTAAGTCATTCCCCTCACACACCTAAAAGCGGCTTATTGTCCCAGGAATGAGTAATAAAACAGCTTCGTTGTATGAGACTGAATAAAGCCTTTGGTCCGCACGAATTTCCCAATAAAATATTGAAGAAACTTTCTGAAGGCTCTGCAACTACTTAAAAACCATTTTTTACAAGTCGATAGAAGAAAATTGAATACCTCGCGAATGGAAGGTAGCTCGTAAAGGAAAATATAAAAACATATCATTTCCAGTAATATAATGTCATTTCTCGACAATAGTAATATATCATACAGAGCAAGCTCGAGTCAAGTAAATATACCTGTAGGTCTGCGAAACACAACAGGTTATCTTTATTCAAATCATACTGAAATCGAGGAAGGTAATATTCAAATGGATGCTGTATGTTTAGATTTCAAGGAAGTCTTTTACGACGTCTCTCAGGAAAACTAATACGCAAAAGATTATACTTAGCTTTTAATAAGAAAGGGATCTACTAGATTAGGCACTCATCATCTAGCACGCTATATCGTTAACAAAAAGCAGTCGTTGATTAGTTGAGATCATCTGAGGTGAATGTAACTTTTGAAGTTCCCCAGGGAAGTTTTATAACCTTCCTTCCCTACCCTTCTTCAGATACAAATTAATGACCAAAGTTTCCTCGTGGAAGCAATCTCAGATTATTGCGGAAGACCGAGTGATTTGCAAAGAAATATGGACATCAGCAGGTCGCTTCATCGCGATTCGCGACATCAGCGATTTGGGCCAGATATCAAAGTGCTATCAGAGATCGGGATTAGAATTGAACATTAAAAACGCAGAGTGTTGTAACTCATTCATCAATTTTTTGTTATTTTTTTAGTTTATTTCAACGTACCGAGTTAATTTTATTAGAGAAAGCTTCGCGTAAAACTTTTCCCCATTTTGAGCTAATTGGTCTGACGAAACATAAAAGCCAATAAGAATAATTTTAGACTTATGCAAATGCAAGGAAAATGGAGAGAGAGCGAGAACATTTTAAGGAGTACCCAACTCATTCAGCGAAATTGAACTGTGCGTCAGATTTCGAAATTATTAAATTTATGTTCCGAGAAATTCATAGGTATCTATTGGATACTATGAAATGATACCTAGAAATATTTCATGATCTTTCATTTTAAATTAAATCAGTTAAAAATGCATAATATTTAACCAATGCCATTTTTACTACCAATTAACTTATGCCAATTAACTATCCCATGTCTGGTACTGACTGGCGTACTTTGAAGACGTTCGTCTGTCATTTAAAATTAACGAATTCGGTGACGAGGTTATTGAAAAAATAATTATATTCCCATTAGGAAAATATGCCACCATATTTGCCTACTTTCGGTTAAAATTCTATAAATATTGGGGAATGTAATTAAGCTATTTTACTGATAATATTTAACAAAACTTGTTGAAAACACAGATTTCGATAGATCTGTATCATTTCTAGGGAAAAATCTTTGTTAATCACATATGCGCGATTTGCTTTAATGTTTGCTGCTAGGAAAAGATATGGACTATTAGAGAAGCAGGATTACTCCTGAAAACTTCAATTCAAGAGTAAAAAGAATTCTTAGACTAGTAATAGATCTGTGTCCTAGTTAGAATGCAGGGTAATTACAAACACATTAAAGTTCTCGAAGCCAGTGGACTTCAAAATTTAGGGCGCATTAATCGAAGTTTTACAGGTTCTCATGAAAGAAGCAATTCCTCATGGGATTATAGTGAGATGATATATGCAAGAGAGAGTGGTTGAGTAGTTAAGGTATTTATCGCTGGTTTATTGTGGTATCCGTACAATTTAAATTTCCCATTATATCTCGTTAGTGCGTATGTACTAAGTGTACAAGAGACACTGCTCTGAGTTGTGCTGAATGCATGACGGGAAGCAATCCAGTCGTTATTAAAAAGTGTCGGAGAAGTAATTTATGAGCAATAAAAACTACAGTAATTAACACAAAGGTCGGTTTGATGAGTGTGAGTAGAGCTCAAATCGCATTAAGCCATTAAGGCCTGTGAAGTTCACACATTAAGAGGTTAGAGGGAGTACCGACTCGCGGTTTCCCAGACAGGTCTATGACCCGATAAAAACAAGCAGCCTGGGTAAAACTGAGGGTGTTCAAAGTTACCGCGAATCGAACCAGGGACCTCTAGTATGTAGCCGGTCGCTCTACTAGTTGGGTCAACACGACCCCACACAACCAGTAGGAAGGCGTAAAGAAAGGGGAATATATTTAACAAGTGTAAAACAGCAAGCTCGCTCCAGCAAATTTTAAGTATGAAATACGAATACATCCTTGACTACTCATTACCATTTTATGGTTCGAATATAGTTTTTAATTGATTTTTCTGCCGCTGGGTTTCAATATTGACAACTCTGGGACGAGAGTGGTAATCCCTTTATGACTAACTGTAAGTTGGTTATGAGAGTAACTCAATATTTATTGCAAGTTTTTCAAACCGATCTCTTCTATTTTGTGCCTAATGCAAGCTGGAGTAAAGTACTAGGATATTCACCGTTAGGCCTTCAAAAAATAAGTTGAGCCGAGCACAATGGCTTCTTTTGCACCGAGGAAAATAGCACTTGGGAGTACACCAGATATGGTTTTCACTTGCAGTCGGCATACTGCACCCGCTTCCTTCAGTGAGAACGTTCAACTTCCATTTCACGGGGCCCACTGCAGATGACCAGATGCAGCCCGGAGCACGTACAAGCAATAAAACGCAAAGACGCGGCAGGGCAAGAGTGCCTTTACTGCCAGATGGCATGCACGTGTTTTGCCCTTGGATGGCAGTCGCCCCAGACTGAAAAAACTAGGAGGTCAGGGTTTCGCTTCCTACCAGTACAAAATTAAATGTAGCATGAGAATTTATTTTCGACCTGGGACCAAACGTGACTCTCGGGAGAAAACCAAAACGCTTTGAATCTCTTTTACACGTGGTAACTGTCGGCCTCAGGAAGGTAATGGTCAGAAAAAAAATAAGAATCAATAATTTAGGCCCAAAAGTAACCTCACTAAGTGACAGAGGTGCATTGCCAACCATAAGATTAGTTTTATATGTGTACCAAGAAGTTAAAGACAAGTAATTCGCAAATATAGCATTTATTATTGGTCGAAACTAGTTATCAATCCCATTTTATTCCCTGAAGCAGCAATATTATGATTTATGATACTTTTCTCCCGTAGAAACGGAAGAAATTAGAAAGAATTGGGTAAAAGGAAGCAGGAAAAATATAAATAATGAACTGAGGTTTGAAGTGTGTTGGAACACAGCGCGAGTATAGAGAGTTTACAAAGAAAGGATCAAGTACAACTTACAATAAGGTGAAATGCTGGCTATCGGGAAGTAAGAAAGGAAAACTCGAGCTAAATAACAAGAATAAGATAGGGACTATTATTTGAGCGAGTAAAATTCAAAGGACATGAAAATAATAGATGTACGACCAATTTGGTAGAGCTATTAAGCCCGAGAGAATTTTGGGCATGCAAAGGGAATATTTTGTAGTTTGGATATTTTAGGTTCAACCATCCTCGATTGCGAGGTAGAAGAACATTTAAGATAACTGGAATCAAATCAGGCCATTGGGATTAAGAGCACCCAATGGAACTACTTATGGGTATCAGGATACGTGAAAGGGAGAGTTTTTGTTGGCTAATTGGTAGAATTTACGAGGAAAAATTTTGAACGGGAGATCTTGTTAGGTTACCGTTAGTTCCCAGCACAAATATGAAAAAGGCAGGTGTATGCGTGAAATATAGAACAATAAGTTTGATTTCGCACGCAGATAAAATTGAATTTATAATCATGACAAAGAGGATGTAGAGGAGAGCAAATGACTAGTTAGGGAATGGTTAGTTTGGTTTCGGGAATGGGGGAGGCACGTGTGATGTCATAGAAATAATTAGGTCAATAATAAAGAGGAACATCGAGTACAATCGGGGTGCATTTTTTGTTGATAGATATCGAGAAGGCATGCGGTAGAGTAATAGAGAATAATTAATAAATGTATTGGAGAATATAGGAGTATACTGGAGAGATATGAGACTTATTCAACTTAAACATTTATCAGACTGCATAAGTGCAAGTGGCGTATGGAGTGTCGAAATAGGCAGTGCTAGGAAAAGAGGAAAGACAGGGATTTCCATTATCACAGATGATTTTCAATGAATACTTAGAGGAAATGACGAAAGAAGCATGGGAAGAATTGGAGATTGGAAAGATATTCGGTGGGGAATCCATAATAAATGTTAACTGTTAAGTTGTAATATAATAAATGCATGCAAACTTCACAGATTTTCGGAAGATAAACCTTATTTATCCAGTTAGCAAAAGGATTAAATTCATATAGGAGGGGAAAACCAAAAGCAGGTGGAACATTTCAGCTATTATGGAAGTGTCTTAGATCAAGATGGCTACAATTTTATGGATATAAGAAGTAGAATTGCATTAGGCAACGAAGCTTTGAGGAGGGAATTTATAGCAGGAATTAAGGATGATATGAAAATAAGAAACCACATTCTGTATCTACGTCTGCATCTACTTACTACCCCGCAAGCCGTCGCAAGGGCGTATGGCGGGGGTGTTAGGGCACCACCCGTAATTAAGAAAAAAAGCATGCAAAATACACAAATTTACGCAAGCCAGAAACAAAATATCTTGTACATTCATGCAAAAACCCTTAAAACACCCACACATACAAAGAACAAATTACCAAGTAACATACAAATGCACCTACAGGCACACCTAATACTTTTGCATTGTTTAATGTTTAATTTTTTAATGTAATGTTTGTTTGTTTGTTAATAATTATGTTAATGTTTGTTAAAGTTGTAACTTGTAAATTAAATGTTTTTAATATTTCTCAAGTAACTTCTATTTCTTACAATTATGATTTCTGATTCTTCTGGGAAAGAATGAGTATTTGAATCTATTTGTATCGGAATCTATTGTGTGGTCTGATCTACCTAAGTAATGTGGAGCCATTATCATTCCTTTAGTGTCGTTTTTAAACTCGTTTGTTCTGTACCTTTCTAAAAGTCTATGTCTCGCTTGTTCTCTTCGTATTTCAAGGGGCTCCCAGCCTTAATCCCCTAAGAGACTTGTCACACCTGTGTTCTTTTAACTAATCCGGCGGATTTTCTCTAGATTTTACCTAATTCTTTTTTCCAGATTTTCTCCCAAAGATCCCAGATACATGCGCCATGTTGAAATTAAGGTCTAACTAGAGCAAAATTACATCTCTCTTTGACTTTCTCATTACATTTCCCAACCACCCGTTTAATGAAGCCCAGTTTCTTTAAAGTGGATCCGCATATTGTCCTGATATGTGCTCTCCATGAAAGGCGTGGTGTTAGAACTACCCCCAAATATTTTACTTGTTTGGCCGTAGTCAGTACTGAACCCTCTATTTCGTAGTATATGTCCTGTTCGCCACTTCCTTTGCTCCAAAATTTCAAAACTGTACATTTGTCTGTATTAATCATTAATCCCCATTCCTTGCACCAATCCGAGATTGTGTCTAAGTCTCTAGAGAGTAGCTCGCGATCTACGTAGTTGGCTCCTTATCTCCCTGTATACCACCGTGTCGTCAGAAAATAACCTGAGATTCTACTAACGTGTGCGCTTAAGTCATTAATGTATATTAAGAACAGAAGAGACCCTAATACACTTCCCTGGAGAACGCTCTATCTGTTGAGCACAACCCATCTACTATATGACTGCTATTTGTTTTAGATTTTACAATAAGTCTCTAATTCAATTTACAATTTTCTCATTGATTCCATAACACTTAAGTTTGTGTAACAATTTATTGTGTGGGATATTATCGAAGGATTTTTTAAAATCTAGGAATATCGCGTGGACGTGTGTGTTGTTTTCTCCCGATCTAAGTATATCGTGAATGATAAGACCCAGCAAGCACGATCTGCTCTTCCTAAATTCGTGTTGGTTGTGGCTTATTATCTTAATATCGACAATTACATTCTGTAGGGCTAAAATATTAACCTGATGCAAGATTACCGCGGTGAATTGAACCCACGCGGCCACTAAGTCACTATTTACTGTACGAGAGATCTTTTTCAGTGGCTTCCCGATCCCTATTTGAGGTGCTTTGTGGAGAGCACTTTGACTGAGTACGCCGTCCGTCGGATGGGACGTTGAACTGCGGGCTTCTTGTCGACTTTCGAGGCAAATGTCGACACTGAGTTTCTCTCATCCCTTCCCATCCATCCCTAATGCGGAAAATGACTTCAGCTATCGATCGTCTCCTCTGAACTTACTACTACTGCTAGAAGCGCGCGCCTCACAAAGGGAAATAAGCCGTGGATGTACCATTATCAAATATAAGCAATTGTAGGGGATCCTCATGATGTAAGCATTGCTTGGGAACTTGATAAGGTGCAACGTAGAGCAGCTAAGTTTATGGAAATTTGTTATGAACAATGCAGAAGTGCCATGACACTAATGGAAGAATTAGGACGGTAGTTACTAGTTGACCGCAAGTTAAATTTACTGCGTAAATTTGAGGCAAGTAACTTATCCGAAGATGCTCGAGATAATATACAGGTCTCGACTTGCTATGGTATGCTAGATCAGATCCTGTGCGTAAAATCAGGGGGAAAGTAGAACAAAGTAAAATGTATGTAGGTATTGCCAAGGCGAAAACATTGGGAAGTTTAAATACTGCTTTCAAGAAAGACCTCAAATCAGGAGAGCTCTTGGAAATCAAGAGCAATAAGGGGACTGGGTTCAAAGATTAAGGAATTATTGGCGAGTCAAAGACTAAAAATTCTACGCAAATATAAGACTGGTGGAAGCTAACCTTGATTCATCAACTGCTCTTTCAACAAATCTCTGAAAATGATATTATCCTTCGTCTTTAGTAAAGCTTCTCCCACCTAGCATATACGTATAACACGAATAGAGAATATTTAATCATTTCTATGTACAGGGTGGGCCACTTTGACTTTCTTTTTAAAGGGGTTTTGCTTTATAAAAAAGGAAGTTATTTTTCCACATCCTGTACTTACTACACACATGTATATAATAAATATAATATAAATCTCAATTTAATGCAATAAATTTAATATTATTTTACTCTCCTAATAGATATCAAAATGTATATTTGTTCAATTTATTCCGATTTAAACCCTATATTACTCCCATTTTTATGTAAAATACAGGTCAAATTCATAAATGTTCACAGTGACGCTAATGAAAACCTTATTACACGTTGTAATTTAACACTATCACATACGTGTAAATGTAAGCGTAGATAAAGGGCAGTATGCTAATAAAGCCAGTGCATATATGAATGAATGAAGAATTTATGGATTTAATTAGAGAGCGGAAGGGAGGGAGGATTAATGATCATTAGAAATGTATGGAACTAAAAAAACGAAATCAAAACAAAATTCTGCCATGAAAAAGAAAAGGTGATGACGCTAAAAAGAGACGCGTAAAGTATTGCTAAACAGTCCATGGACTCCGGTATGACTTTGTGGAAGGGTAGCATTTACTATGGAATGTCAATTAAGTTAAATAATTTGTTACTTCCACCCGATGTTCATTTTATAAACTATACGTCAATTTGGTGCCACCTTCTCACAGTACCATATGTGATCTCCCTAAGGGCGAAACTAGTTTACTGTGGAATTATAAAAAAGCGATGTGTGGAAATACCAGCATGCATAAATATATAGTGATAATTTATTACACAAGTGTGCACCATAAATAGCATTAAGATTGGCGTGATACAAGGTTATTTCCCTTTATGAAGTATGGAGAGCATTGGAAAAAGGTTTTGAAGATATAAAAAAGGGCTGAGCATATGGAAAATGAACACACTATGAATGAGGAATGATAAGGACTACCCACTTTCAGAGCAGAACTTTGAGGCTTATCTGAAGGGTATATATTACAACAACATCCAAACCTTGGGGCATCCCTGGAGTACTTTGAAAAATCTAGGGAGAAAGATGAAGGGGCATCCAGTGATGAGAGTATTATGAGAGGGGTTCTGCATCTTAGGTTTAATAAAATTGAAGTGCAGTAGTTACAATTCCAAAGACAGGAAACACGAATGATTGCACTTATAATAGAACTACTATAACATTATGACTCCTTCCAAAATTATACTTTGATAAGTGTTATTTTGGAATGGAGAGCTGAAGCAAACACATACGTTAGAAGAGGAAAAAAGCAAAAATAATGGAAATATCTGACGACCAATTTGGATCCCTGGCTGGTAAAGGAAATAAAAAAGCCTGAGTCTACACTAGATCCAGGAGGGAATATTTAATGTAAACATGAGGCCATATCTATGTGGATTCCAGTGACTTGGGAAGAGCTTTCGTTTGATCAAATTGGAAGATAATATTTCAATCAGGGAGTAAGAGGGGATTCGACTGGAAAATAAATGTTAGAAACGCAAATTAGTATACGCAGATTTTGACATAACCAAACTTGTCATATATGAAAATACTAACTTTTTAGCAGAACAACATTCTATCATATGCATCAATGAATACTTATAAACCACGTGGATTTTATTACTTATGTAACGTGAAGGTGATATTGAATTTTCCAAAAAACATTATACTTTTAACAATCCATACCACCATCGTCGCACATACCTTCGGAAGAGTATCCGAGGATCCTTGAGCAAATTCAGAAACTGAAGACAGGGATACGGAGGGAGTTATATGACCCAAGATTTCACTGGAAGATTGGTCCATCTCTGAGAGTGGTAGCAACACCATGTATAGATTCAATTATACTCGTTCTGCCCTCGCACGATACGAAATTATAAAAAAGCAGAACCCAATAAAAAATATTTTTCAATGGAAAAGCAAATTAATGATTTAGCCAAATACATCCGTCATGGCATCACTTATAAGTATATATGTGCATGTGCTGGTGCAAATGAGCAAATATTTACTTGTATTTATACTTAGGCATAAGTGAATGTCTGCAAGAATTCAGGTGTCCCAACGTCCCAGCCACTTTTCCGTTTGCCGGCTCTCTGGTTGAAGGCGTGTGACGTCTCCTCTCAGAAAACTGCCGGTGTATGTAACCTAAAAACTATCTGATGAGAGAAGGGAGTTAAAAAAGGGTTTTCAAAAAGATTTAAATAAGAGACGGATTGCATACTTGTTTTCGAAACTACATTTTAATATACACGATCAAAGCATTCAGCATTAACATATACCGTTGCTTTGAAATTGTTTTCAGATAACAAATAACTGAGTGTGATACCTAAAAGGATGGCTGCAGAGAGGAAATAATCAAGAGAAACCAGTATTTGAAAGTTTCAAGGATTGCTTGCAACGGGTCAAGCACCAATTCAATTAAGTAAAAGTTTGTGAAATTGTTTTTGAAGAATATGGTTTTGTATGGAGTGACTAGAAAGAAGATAAGCATCTTCGGAGCTTTAAATTGTGGTTATAGAGGAAAATGGAGAAAGTTAAGAAGTAAAGTGGAGCGACAGAGTGAGAAATAAAGTGATGCCAAGAAAAATTTGAGAAGAAAGATGCCTGATGAAAAGTATAGATAAAAAGGAGGAAAAGCGCATCGGCTTGCATTCATATTGAGAAGGGTCTCTTCACAAAGACGCATCGCTTGGGGAAGGATGACTGGAAAACAGAATGAGAAATTAAAAGTATTAGCATGTAGTCAAACACTAATGTGAGGAAGGTTTTGTAAACTAAAGAAAAGGGACATCTAGGAAAGCTACAAAAGAATAAAAATATTACTTAAGGTGCATCAATAATACGATGTGTGCCTTTGTCCTATACCGAAATACAAACTCGAGATGGAATCTCCAGCGCTGTCTCTCCCGGAAAATATTTCTCGCCTACCACATTTCCCGAACCGGAAACTTGCCATATGACGCTCCCCCTGATTAGAGTTGCCATAATGGGACCCTTCACTGCCCCGGAGGCAAAAGGCCGACTTTAGGGGCTGGCAAATGAGGGTCAGATCAGTGAGTATCAGAATGTGGTCAGAGTATTGATGGGCCGATGGGCGACTGCCGACCACTCGGCGGGGACTCGGGAGGCAATAGGGATTGGTCAATAGGAATGGTCTAGTCGCCATTCAAAACACTTGATCCCAACCGGGATTTCAGTCATGGGTGTGGGGCCAGAGTACTCCCAAATCCGATTGAGTGCGGTCCTGGAGCGTACAAAACAATGGGCTAAAACCACACCTTTCACAGGGTGTACATACCAGGCGAATATTCGAAAGAAACTCATCTCCATTAGCAGGTGGCGGGGAAACGTAATGCCATACTTAAAGAAAGGTGTTAATTCGCTCTAGGTAGACCATATTTGGAGTTAGCCGAAAGTGTTTGGAATCCTTGGGAGAAATCGTCAGTAAAATAATTAGAAAAAGCTCAGAGAAAATCCGCGTGAATCGTCCCAAATTGTGACGATAAGAAACCGAGTGTCCTTTTAAAGGAATTAGACTGGGGGTTGGTTGAGACGAAGAGAGCAAGCGAGACAAACTTTTAGACATTTTCAGGACACACGTATTTAGCTATGACACAAATGGAATCATGGACCTAGACTATCTGGGTAGGTTAGACAATAAACCAAAGATAAGGTGGATAGTCTCCAATACAGATTGATTAAATATTCTGTATTCCTGCTATACATATACTCGTACTAGGTGAGAGAGGTTTTAGTAAATAGGAAGGATTAAATTCTTTTCAGAGATTTGTTGACTAGAACATTTGAAGAAACTAGGGTAGCTTCCCCTGGTCTAAGTCTTCGACTAGCCAAACATTTCTTAATCTTCAAACCCTTATTGTTCTGGATTTTCAAGAGCTCCCCTGATTTGAGAACTTTCTTGGAAGTTGCAAATAAAATTTCCATTTGTCTCGCCACGGAAATTCCTAAACATATTTTATAAATAAATACATATATATGTGTATATATATATCCAGACGTTCGAGATCATTACAAAAATATAAATAATAGACGTCATCAGTGACCATGAAGCCATTGCTGCATAATTAAATACTGAATTCGTGAAAATAAAAAATAAATCCAAAATATTCAAGTACAATTCAACGAGACAAATTTTGATGAACTATGAGAATATTAAAAAAAAAGAATTACCGGAATTCGAAGCAAAAACCCTGACAACCGATACAGAGAACGCTTGGAAATATTCCTATAATCTTATACTTGAAGGAATGGAGACGTACATTCCATTTAAACTTAAATGCGACAATAAGGAACCTAGAAGGTGAAACGGAGAACTAAGATCTGCAGTATGAAAGCAAAGAAGGCTTCAATCAGATATAAAAATGAGTTTAAAAAGTAGCGATGCAGCTTATATGAATGCATCCTAACAGAAACTAAAAGAATGTCGTGGTAAAACAAAAATATCATGCGCCAAGCTCCTTCTCCTATAACCCTCCCAAACTCCTTCAAACCTAAAATGAAATGCGAATATCTTGAGGAAAATTCAAAGTCATTCTAGTCCTACGTTAGAGAAATACAGGACAATGACGGACTTAATACAGACAGCGTGGAAAAGGGAAATATTTTAAATAAGTTTTTCCAGAGCAACTACAATAAAGATACAAACGCACGAAACGAGCTTCCACAACCACCTTGGAAACACATGAGTGACATTACACTGATCAAGAAATTAATAAAATATCAGCTTCGTAATATTAAAGCTAACAAAGCACCAGGTCCGGAAGACATACCTGCTAGAATATTGAAGGATTAAGCTGAAGATATCGCCCGAAGATATTTTTAGAAAGTGTTTTCCATAAATCGATAGTAAAAGGCTCAGTAGATCGCGACTGGAATCTAGCCCACATAACTCCCATCTATGAGGGCAGCGAAAGAGAGAAATTTAAAAAAATACCGAGCCGTTTCTTCAGCATCGATCTCTTTTACAATGTTAGAACAATTTATTGTCAGTAACGTTAGAATTTTTCTCGAAAGTAGGAAGAAACGAATTCACAACCAGCATGGATTCATGCTAACATAATTGGGCCTTTTTATTCACGATATGCTTACATCGGGAGAGAACAACACACTAGTTGATGCAGTATTTCTGAGTTTCACTAAAACTTTCGCTTAAGTCTAGCACGATAAATCGTTAAACAAAGTTATATGCTATGGCATCAAAAGTATTTAGTATTCAAAATATTAAGAGCCAGTAAAGTTTCCATAATAAAATGGGATTCACGAGAATCGGGACATCTCGAATTTGGAAGGAGGATGACGAGTTAGATTCAGCAAACCTAAAATAACGTCGTCTCTTGGAGACAGCACAGTCCAAGACAAAAGAGTCAGAGAGGTGGAATATAAACAATACTACAAATATAATAAAGGAAGGGGAGATCATACACATAAACTAAAATTGCTCACTCAAAGGAGCGACAACAATATGTACTCCTTTCTAAAGTATGTTATTAATTATTTGAACAGATTACCAGAAGGATGTTTTTAAACCTTTTCCTGCAAACGTCATGAGCTTCTAGAAGAGTTGACTGGATTACTTTTTCTTCTTACGTTTTCATCGGGCTATACATGTACTGGAATCAAATGATTACCTGGCTTCAAATTATTGACTGGCGTTACTGTATCTTTCGTAACCGTCAATTTTAATTTTTTTGCCAATGTATTTTTTTTAATTGATTGGTTTAACTGTGCCTTGTTACCTGGCGGATTCCAAATTGCACTGCAATAAATTAATAAATAAAATATCTTTATCATTAGATATGTAACAGAATTTCATTTTCGTGGCCTCTATTCACTAAATAAAAAATTAAGGAATAATATTTCAAATTGGAATGGGTACATCTTACGCTAAGACAGCAATTGCATTTAATTGATTCTTTCAGTTTTCAAGATTCAATTCCGTACTATGAGTTACCTCCCTGAGGTTTCCAGACTGAGGCTGGAATTTAAGAATGGGCCGTAGTGAGCAAGAGGAAGCTTGAGATGGCCGCATGTGGTGGGTGTGAGTGAGGGGCGCGCGGCGGGCGCCCACGGCCCGTGTAAATTTCCCCCCTTCCTCCGGGGAGCCACTCACGGGGGTCACTTCCTTCCCCCGGGGTGTTGGGTTTCGCCCTCATCCCATCCCCGTCTCCTTCCGTTTCCCTCGGCTCAATCCTTTCTTCCCGAAGGTTGGAAAATTTTCCGGTGCAGCGAGCGAGACGAGAGGGGTCTCTCCGAGCAAACTGTTGTAATGGCCACTGTCGGGGGTAAGTTCTGGTTTGGCCTAGAGAGAGAGAAGGTAAACATTTACTGAACCTACTACACTTTTAGCTGAGCAGAGAGTAATGCATGCCATCTAAATTAAACCAGGATCCGCAATAACTAAGCGAAACTAGATTTGCGTCGTACTTCTTCCCTCGCTGTATCGCAATAATTAATAAAGTTGTCTGTCGTAACACAATAACCGTCAGTTGTTTTCGTACAGGAGCTAAATCGTCTTTCCGCGATGAAATAAGGGAGGATTTCAGTCACAAATTCAGTTTCCACACTAGGGTGGTGCATAGCCTTTAATCGGGTTTGCTTTGAGATTTGCCTTGTGCGATTAGAGATCAAAATGGAGATAATCGCATGCACGAAGGGGATAATTAGCATTGGTTGTGTATATATTTTGTCCATATCACGCGTGAATTTTTAATAAAACCATTTTTATAACTTTCTTCCCGTATGATTTTAATATATCCTGTTATTAAATATCTTTGCATGTAAGTACCTTATTTCGTGTGAGAAGTTTGTTCGAAATCATGATCGAACTGATATTTGCGTAAAGGTCATGTGATTGTGCATGTACGGCTGGTGACATAACACCCCCGCCAATTGCTTTCACGGAACTTGCGAGGTATTATGTAGACGTCGAAGAGATTCAAGATTTTGACAAAAGAACGTCGGGGTGCCCTAAAAGCACTTGATTTGCAGCTGTAGATACCAGTTACAGACCGTGTAGCCTGGATATTTTTATTTACGTAAATAACCCTTCATTTGATGAAAGTGCCTGGGGTTCCCATCTTCCAAGTGCAATTGGATGACCTCTTTCGTGGTTGCAAATAAATTGACCGAATTGATGAGTACACACTGCACCACAGCGTAGTGATATGCTGAGTACACAAGGCATCAATTTTAGGTTTAGCATAGATCTCTAAGGGAATAAGTGTGGTGTATGTTGAAGTGAATCTACCTCATTCCCGTGAATGATCACTTCTTAACACCCACTGTTGTCTTTTTCTACTGTCCGGAAGGATCCATCCGAAATGGAATATTCACGAATCCTGAACATAACCCTCCCTAGTTTTAGATCTCGTCATCTTCAGTGAATACGATTTCCGCGATCTGCTTTCCGGAATACAATCTGAGTTGCTGCCGGCTTTGATTTTGAGTTCCGCAATTTCCTTTACCCTGCCTGATCCAAAGTTACGATATACGTGAATTTAGTGGTTTTTGCAAGTACCGGAGGTACTGCGATACTGCTGCAGGTGAACCACCAATTTACGAGCAACTAGAATCTCAGAAAGTGCACAGGCAAAATTGCGATAGGGAATTCGAAATTCATGTAGCTGCCAGACTATTTAAGTGGGTAAATTATATTTTTAAATTCATATTTAAGTTCTTTTACTTAATTTAATTGTAGTCCATGTTGCTTCAGACCCATGGAAGGTGTATAATTATCAGGTCAGAGGCACGCTAATGAATTATCATTAGTTGACCACGTTTGACGGATCAGATAAGTTGATCCAGTAGGGCATTGAAACCGGACGGTCGGAAAATCTTTGATTATCTGGACATGAGTAGCCATAAATATGAAAATTAATTTGTGGAATATTCCTCTAGACTAGTTGGTTACCCGGAGGAACTCTTGAGATGTTCCAAACGGTCTACCAGTCACAGCGACAAATAACTCCAAGAGATTGCCTCCCCAGGCAGCGAATAAAGTGGTGAAGAGTAAAAAATATAAATTCACAGTTTGCATAGTGTATGTGACGTTACTAAGTTTGTTTCTTTTCACCATGAATCAATTCCACCAAGTTACATCGCAAACCAATGTCGGAAAACGAATTATTGAAAAACGGTTGAATTTTGGATTGGAATGGTATTCTCATAAAACTTCCATTGATCAAGAGAAAAGGAGACTCAATCACTATTGAAATTTCTCCCGATTTTTATAAGTTTAATTTCGTTTATTCTTAACCATCCAATCATAGCAGTGAACTCAAGCTGAAGTGACACACACATGACACGGGTGGGGCACCCAGTTTGGGCCAGGCTGTTGCACGCAATCAAATGCCCGAGAGGGATTTGCATCGGCAAGCCGACCTTCTCACACGAGAACTATCATTCGATTAACCACTAAGCAAGTGTCTGAGTCTTAAAAACCCTCTTTTAGAGTCTTTAATCGTTGAATTCACCAAGAAGTGATTTACGAGGCTAAGGGGGAACAGAAAGTGGATAGCTGAGGGGGGACGAAGGAACGACCCGAGGGAATCAGAGTGTGAAAGGGATATACAACAGGTGTGGAACGTGTGAACCGGAAGTCGTAAGAGGGCCGGATGACGTCACTGGAAGTGATGCCTTAGGAGTATAAAGACCCCAATGGAATCGTTTTCACGCTGTCAACGGGTTGCTCAATTATTACGTGATGTTTATGGCTATCATCATACACGTATTTGATGAGCTATGGAAACAAACGCGCCTCTCTTATCATTCTCTCAATGGTAATAAGGAATGGAACGGATGAAATCAGTAATAACCCAAAAAAAATAATAAACTTTACCCAAGCGTACGATAAATGGGTATGAGGTGAGCCTTATCGTTTTCTTAAACTACAGTGGCATGTAAATATCTTGCAGACAGTAGAGTGGATCCCATTATCTAGGTTTAACAGTCCATTTATGACATAATGTTATGAACAATTTTCTCTCTCGGCCAAATACATAATTATCGAAAGTAAAATACGTTATATGCACGATTTCTTCATAAAACCGATTTAAAAAAACGACGAATCTATTTATTTTTCCTAAGTACTATTAATCATAAGATTCCTATATTTTCCTTCAGGTCCTCATAGAGGTGGGGGAATAGCGAGGACGAGATGGTGAGAATTCTAAGGAAGCAGCCATCAAGGGAAACTCTGCACTTAATCATCTAAATTAAAAGACAAGCAGTCAAAATTTAGTGAAAAATTATTTCTAATAACAGTTTCCAATGATTTTAACTCTTTTGATCTCTAACTTCAATCGTAATTTTTGTAAGAATCTAGCAACTATTCTAATTGTTTAGTTCTCAATTAAACCATAAATGCTATAGACGAATACCAAATTGGAATATTGTACGGAACATCACAACATTTCAATTTTGGATCAAAAATCCTGCAGATATTTCACAATGCTCCTCGAAAACCTTTTCCATGTTTTGAAATAAGTAACTTTTATTCTCAAAAATTTTCTCTGGGCGGTATACGATGTTGGCTGAATTTTCTTTTTTAAACTCAGTATGTACAAGTATTGTAAAATTTTGACTGGAGGAGTCTAAATATTTTTGCTAGGCAAGACGCAAATCAAATGTTTGATGGAATTCACTTAAGTTCAAAAGGCAAAGGGTTCGAGAGTCTATGACGGTACATCATGATATTAATCCAAAAACATGATTGGCCCTGAAGATAAATCTTTAAAACTAATAGAACAAGTAGTTTCGTAAGATCGATGTAGAGTAAGCAGCGAATTTATGTTTCCGGAATGCTGTCAATTTCCCGATGCATACTCCCTGAAATGACTCACTTGTCTCAAAATATTTAAAATAATATTTTATCTACATATTAATCTATAATCAAATACCACGCGATACACCAACATGCAAGCCGGCCCGAGTGCGTTACGGAAGGATTAGGTCACAAGCCACTTGAGGCTGTAAGTAATTGCTGATATGGAGGTTCATTTTGACGTAAATTAAGTCATGTACAGTCCTGGTCTCCAATTGCACGAGGGGATAATTATTTCTCGTGAGATCGGCTCTGCAATCAATTCCTATAACATGTCACTGTAGTTTCACCTAAAGTCAGTTTTGGCCGTGCATACAGTCTTCGTTCTTCCAGTTTTTGACAGTCCAGGGTATCTGATGATAATGTGACGCCTTCGGTTCTTTCATTCGATGATTCTTCACGAGCAGCTTTCTTCGATTTCCTTTTGAATTTCTAAATGAAATTTTCTGCGATAGGTCCTAAAAACTACTTAGTCGCATCCAAAATATATAAAAAAAAGATATCTGATTAAGCGTCGTAGAAAATGTCAAATACTTGGGCGATACGCCCAGGTCAAACCATTCATGGGGTACAAACAAAGAATAATTCGCGGACCGGCCTTAAATAAGCTAAATTTCGCAATACGGGCTGTAGGGAAAGGTAATGACGAAGAAAGAGAGAGATGTTTCTCCGCTTTAGTTATGTCAGATTTGGTATACACAGCAAGTGTTAGGTATTCATGGGAGAAAAAGTTTGTTGAGGAACTGGAACTAGTTCAGAGAATATTCATTATATTTGTTTTTAAAAGCCACGAGAATGAAGCAAGCTTGATTGGAATTCTACCTGTGCCTTGAAGGGCGGAGGCTATGAATTGCATATACATGTTATAGTAGAATATCCCCTTTCCACTTTTCAATTCTGCATGACCTGCCTTGTTATAGTGAAGCTCTGTCGTATAAATGGCTATGGTCCATTTTTATTCCCTTTTCTTCGTATGACAAATAACTAATTTATTAGGTGAGTAACCCTTGTATTGAATTCCTCACTGTAAAAGTTCATTGGTATGCGAAAAAGAAGGGAATAAAAATGAAGCAACACCGATGTGCCTGAACCATACCAAGACGGATCATGCCTAACTAGTAAGTATAGACTCAATTATATTCAGTTTTTGACTGTAAAAATTGTATACCTATTTACTCGCCTGGTCTGGAAGAGGGGTACAGTGTGATGTATTTATACCGTTAGTTTGAGAAACTTGCTACGGGATTCTCGAGTTAGGTACCGTATTCAAATCAACCACTACATATACCGACCTGGCCGGATCACATAGTCAGGCTAGCAGCAACGCAAATGTTAACCTTCACACCCGGAAAATCCTTCTCGCCCTCGACTCTTTAGCCACGCTCTGGAAACTTAAATCTCGAGTTTTGGATTCGACTTTCTCCAGAAGCGGATGTGAATGGGGCGGGCTTCAGTTAGGTGGTGGGACCGACAACCGAGGACGGAACTACAGGGTCAAAGAAAGGGTTTCAACGAGTGTACCGGCTCACCGCTAACCTACTAGATATCAGGCTATCATCACATTTCCTATGGCCAGCTGTTTCAAATAGGAATGGATTGGAGGGACAGGAGGCTAATCTGCAACCTGAACATGTCTCAGACTGCTCAGATGCGAGTGGGGAACGGAGAGTCCAGATGGGCAGAGTTAGGAAGAAGGTTGCCCATTATCACCGGTGCTGTTCAACGCATATATGGAGGAAATGATTAAAGAGGTATGGGAAGAACTGGAGGCAGGAATGAATGTCGGGGGAAAATTCGTAAAATCAGTTAGGTTTGCTAATGGCCAAGCTTTAGTTTGTCAGTCAGCCAAGGGGTTGCAAAGCATTGCTGGGTGAATTGGAAATTCAGTGCGATAGACATGGGATGAGAATCAATATTATTGAAAACAAAAGCTATTCCATTTTCCAGAAAGAAAAAGGCTAAGCTAAACAAAAAATAGGAGGGCAAAAGCTAGAGCAGGTAGAACAGTTTACGAATCTCGGAAGTGTTTTGGACCAACACGGTCAAAGTAGTTAGGATGCAAGGAGAAGAATTGCGCTAAGCAATGGGGCTTTCATAAGGAGGAGGGAGTTGATTACAGAGACACTGAGTAAGGATATCAAGGAAAGACTCGTAAAAATATTTATATAGAGCGTAGCGATGTAGGGCGCGGAAACGTGGTCACTGAAGCAGAAGGATAGACGTAGATTGGAGGCTTTTGAAATGTGGGTGTGGAGAAGAATGGAGAAGGCGAAATGCACCGAGAGGAAAACAAATGAGAAAGTGCTGGAGATGGTGGGTGAGGAGAGGGGTTTGTTGAGAGAAATCCTATGGAGGCAGGAAAAATGGATGAAAGGTGTATTGAGCGGCAATGGGATGTTGAAGAAGGTAATAGAGGGGAGAATGTTAGGTAAACGAGGAAAGGGCAGGAAGAGGATAGGGCTGTTGGACGGGATGAAGGGAGGAAGGAAATACAGAGAGATGAAGAGGGACCCGATGTAGAGTAGGTGGCCGGATTGTGTTTTGTTAGGAGTCACAAAATATTTATTTAATAGTTGCGTTCATCCAAAACTTACCTTAACCGGTAGATTACCTTTTATAAATATAAATTCATTTCTTGAAAGAGTACTTCAGATAATATGTCAATAAAAGGTTAAGGTAATTGACTTTTCTTAGTAAATGTTTTCTCCATTCATCATTCCAAACACGTATGTGACGGAAACTTTTTACGACGTTTTCATAAAGGACAGAGTTATTACAAATCACTTGAGCTGTAAAACGGGTGTGCCGTGGCACTATGGAACGGACCCCAGATCGTCACGTCCGATGTGGACACCACAGTGATTGGGGAAGGGGATATCCATGTGTCGTAGTTTTCTCCTGTGTAAGTGCCACCTACCTACCACCGAAGTGCCCACGGCCGAAAGACTCACACCAGGGGTGCCACCTCCCCACCAGGGGTGCCGCCGCCCCCTAGTGCCCACCGCTTCCGCGCGTGCTGTGCTCAGACGTGACTTTCCAAACATTCCACACGGCGGGGAAATGCTAGGTCAGGGAGGGCCAGCATGGCAAAAGGCTCACCCACTCCCTTCCGGTCCTCGGCCGGCCGTCCGCATTCTTCAATGAGGAGGATCGTGGGCGACTCACATCTACTCTGCGGGGACGCTACCCATTTTAAATTCGCACTCGCTTGTAGCGACAGGTAGCGTCATATTTCCACGGGGCGAGACCTTGTCGGCGACGGGCAGGCAGCCATTCACGCACGTTTTCGGGATCAGCTTGCCCCCACCCCGAGTGAAGCGAGCAAAGGTCTCGCTCGCCTCTTCAATTACCCTCGCCTGGGGAAACCTCTAACAGCGTTCGTCACGGCGTGCAAGAGAATAGCGTCACGGTATTAAGGCCCTATTCAGAAACGATAATACATAAAGTAGGCTCAGCGACTCTAGAAGAACACTAGCATTGCTTCTGCCGCAAATCCTTATTCAGAGATAGCACTACCACTAGTCTTCTCGTAGTGGGGGAGATGGTTGGAAGATTTTTGTTCCACATATTTATTTCTTTGGCGTATGGATATCGACGACATTTTGCTCGATCAAATCCGAGAAGCGCTGAGCTAGAGGGGACAAATAATACACGATTTAGACGTATTATACCTGCCAAAACGGAGGTTTTCGATGTGAACTTCATGTAGCAATTAGTTGATATTTAACTTAAATCAAATCCAATTGCAGATTAGAGAAGTTCGGTATTGTGAGTACGGCAGCCAAGAAAAAGGCGCGGAAGAAATCTGAAACGAAATTATTAGTTCATGGAAAAGTGATTCGAGTAAGCAATGAACCTCATACGGGCCATTTTTTATTTCTATGTATTATTGTATTCAAACAGCAGTAACAATATTTCGCACAGGTATTATTGGGTAAGGAATATTATTCATGTATCATACTGCTTCAGAGTAAGCACAATCGTTCTTGGGACATTAATTCTACTTTCCAATATTTACTTAAGCACAGTTTACTAGAAGGCAGTTCAGGAAACATGGATAAAATAAAAAGCAAAGAGGAAAAAGAAAACCATGTGGCAATTGCTCATGAGAAGAACGAGAACCGATGTTGGCGCTCGGAACGAACGCCGGAAATTGAAGGTGGTATTTTGGAGGGAAGAAACTCCGTGATTTTTTTCAACACTTTTTAAGACATACGGTGCTGGACTACCACCTCCCAAACTCCTGTGTTAGCGCTATGTGAAGGATAGCTTTCCCACATGCTTACTTTCTTAGGTGCCTGTTTTTTCATGACTTATTTAGTGCATATCATTGATACCTTTATACCAACGCGAATACATTTAACCGCCATAAGTACCATAAGTCCTAGAGAATCGAGTTTTTTTCTTTCCTAGGATTTTGCCACGGTTTCTACTTCGCTGAAATTGAATTAAGGAATTATATTTAAAATATAATCTGTCATTAAATGTTGTGTCCATCTTTGCTTTAACTCCCGATCCCACTGCTGTTCCTGTATTTGCGGGTTCCTAACTTACGTGATTTGCCATGAGATAGCATCACATGTGTGAATTTTGATTCCGTCTCTTTGATTCAAAGCGCATGCAGTAGAAAAGGTGGTAAAATCTTTTCTGCTGAGAGCTTAGTACTATGACGCAAGCATATTAGTTGAATTAAACTTGATTATGTATGTAAGTTTGTGAAATTCGTCCGTAAACCTTAGCAGCGCACACCCTCATCCTGCATTTTATAAACCATATTTTTTTTTTAAATTACCAATCCAGTAAATCTGATCAGTATATACGGTAGAGCGACTTATAAAGCAACCGGAAATTTGCGTCACACAATACTTATAAATGGCTGAAGTGAATGATGTGCATATAATTCACTGAGTGTATGATTTGAGGTATTTTGTGAATTTCATTAAAATTGTTTGTTATCACGTCAAAAACGGCCACACACAAGCTGGAAATAGGACATGGGCACTTACGAATTAAAAATACCTAAATGGTGACAATTTCGATATGAAAATCAGACGATATCTGAACACGAGGAAATTTCACTCTAAAAACCAAATAAACTAAAGGGTAACATGCATAATTTTGGATAATTATAAATGAAAGAAACATGACACATGTAAACATTAATATACACGTTTGTCAAACTATTACTTTCAAAGGAAAGGGTTGGGTTCCATTGGGTTGCGTTGCATCATAACTTTTGGGGAAAAAATTTAATAACAATATACATAAATAAACTTAATCAAATCAAAATCATAGAATTATTAGTCAATATCATGATTGAGTACGACTAGAAAATGGCAATAGCATATTTTGGTGAACATATTTCGTTAACGGCACTAACGGTTGATTTTAAACGGAAACATTCCCGCAATTTTTCCGTTTATTAAATTTTTTTTTTAAAGTTTAATTTGCTCAAGCAAATAATATCGCCAATGAGCGAAGCAGGCGTGCTTCAGCCGCCATATTTGTGTAGGGTGTCCTGCTCGTCAGGTAGCACAACATGGAACAGAAACAGCACCACAACAAAGCGAGTGAGAATACCGTATTTATACCGTATTATCGCAACATATATAGGGTTCACCGTCATTATGTGACACATGTAATGGTAGTGGCCACTGTAGTGGTGTTTTCCGAATGCGGGCTCTAAGCCCTCTCCTCGAATGACCGACACATCATTTCCTGGGGGTCTCGGGGACTTCCGTCTCTTCCGTGAGAGTGGGGTGGTGGGCCCTTGGGGGACAGGGGGTGGGGGATGCGAGGAGTGGGTGGCGTGCGGGTGGTGGGCCGTCACGTGGATGCGGCCGCCGCCGGTGGAGTCTACTTCCCGGTGTCGCCATTCATCGAGTGGATGGAACTGGTTTTGCCTCCTCCCGGCCGTCCCCCCTCCCCACTGCACACCCCAACCACCTCGAGAGCAGACCGGTTGAAAGACGATGACAAAAAGTTTTTGCGCGGTGCGAGTGAGTGCATCACTCCAACGGCGAGACGAGATTTTAAATGCTCGTTCCCACAGGCGATCGGCGAAAAGAAATTTCAACGCGAGTCTAGTTTGGGATTTGGAGGGGGGAGGGGAAGAGAGTGGTTAGTTCAAAATTTTCGTTTGTGAGCGGCGTACCCGTCTTTCGCGGTGGTGGAAATGTGCCCCGGAATGAAGGCTCACCAGAAGAGGGGATGAAGTTGGGCGAGCACGACGTAACCCTCTCTCTCGGAGCTTAGTACTCCAAGGAGACTGCCGATGGTGTAAACTGCATCGTGCGAAGATGACATTGAATGCCTGGCCGCGTGCGGGGAGAAAGGAGAGATTTTAAATGTCAAATGGGGTTAACAATCTCATTGTTTTCCTCGAGAAATTTGTGAATGCTGGGGAGAGAATTCTACGAAAACTTTTTTTCTGCTCTACGAGCCCATTCACTCCGAAGGACCTTTCTGGGGACATTTAAGAGAAGAGTGCGAGAGTGACTCTGGCGGCATTGCCAGGATTTAACCTCACATATATTTTTCCTTACTTTTTTCTTCCGCTTCCTTTCACCTGACAAAGAAGCATTGCCTCCTCTTAGCACCTTGACACCATCGTCACCTTAGGAAGGGCTCCGGAAATTGAGGGCAATAGCTGTTCGCTAACATACCGCCCGCTGCTACGTATGTTCCACCCGTGGAAATGACTCCCCTATTAGGAAATCCTTCAATATAACTTTTTTTAAGTCTATGAAAGTCAGCCATAATGGTTGCGTTAACGGAATAGGCATGCTACTTTGTTTGGCACGCTTCACTTGACATTTGGGATATAAATTAACAGCATTCGCAGAGTCATATTATTTTTCACCATCACTCAAATTTTATTTTTTAATTATTCTCCAACTTTTCTTAATTTTATCCTACACATGATTTTAATTAACTTCCCGCCCCATTAAATTTCCCATTAGTCCCAAAGCGCCAAAATTTCCCCTGCCAGTTCTGCCACGAATCCCAGAACTAGTGTGCTACCACTCTCCACTTGTTGTTTTCTCGGTCTGTGCCTTCGCGTCCTCGAAACATTTTCAATTATCACTCCTCATTATCTCTTTGTAATATACCAAAGGATACCTTTGTCTCTCTAGTTTTTTCATTCCGTCCTTCTTTCAGATCTTCTCTTTGTTGACCGTTACACCTGAGTGTACAAACATAACCTCTTAGAGATGGGTCACGAGGAGGGCAGGCTAGGATTGCAGGAGTTCCCTCCTCGTGGTATGAAAATAAAACAAGGATGTGAATAGTTTCTCGAAACTGGGAATGAAAAATGATGTTCGATGCAGGCTGTTTAATTGAGGAGGAAGAACAAGGGGGGGGGGGCGGATTGGCCCTGCGGGAGACCGGAAGTCCTCTTCGGGAGCGTTTTATACGATTGGGCGAAATACCTGACATGATTTTATAGTTCGGTTATATGCGACTTTTTTCATTTGAAAAGTAATTTCACATTTAACATTCTTTCTCATACACTCGAGATCGATAATAAGCCTGTTTAAACGAAAGCGAAGTCGTATTTGCGCCAGGAAATACAAATTAAAACGAGGCTAATAAAACGTCAGTGTAACTCAATCTCTTCCAATCATTTATCTTTTGGTTTATCTAGCCTCAATGAAATTGTGCATATACTTCGTTCTTGGTTCGCTACAATAGACTAGCTATTGTCAATATCAACTCATATTACGAAAATTTATTGCGTTTTCTCACCACGAAGTATCATGTAGAACTATTATTTGTACCGCGACCACAACAGGAAGTCTGAAAACAGGATGAATCGATTTTCGACTGGACAGCCGATTCGTGGCATGATTTTACGTATTTTTCACTGTTACCACACGCTCCACAAGGCTTCTAGAGACCAAGAGACACTGAGGAACACTTTATTTTTGAAAACCCCAGGTTGGCGTTTCGTAAAATCGACATATTTCGGATTTCTTCAAGCACCCAGTGCATAGAGACCTCCAATGAGATAGGAACTTTTATCTGTTCCAAGAAAATGACATACGATTCATTCCAAGTTTTTTCCCTTCGGTCACAACAACTTGGAGAGTATTTTATTATTCTGCCAGCATACCGCGTAGACATAGACTACGACATTTGTCTCACAAAAACATTTGAATTACCCGATAATTGAACCTTATTTTCCTAAACTTGGAGACTTCTGTTTTTTACTACTTTGAAGTGATTTAAGACTTCGTTCATAATTACCTCATTAATAGCATTACACATATTTCTTAATTGAGCTAGGTTCATTATATTATTTCATGCTAGCGTTTGAACACACTCACACGAGGGTAGGCTGAAAAGTAATGCACAAATGCTTGTAGACCACAAACAAAAGCAAATAGCAAAATGGGGCGAAAGGTACATTTAAAGTACAATTCTTACGTTTCTCAATGATATTTTTGTATTTTTCAACATAGTAACCGTTAAGGCTACCACATCTCTCCCAACGTGTAACAAGTTTTTTTCTTTCTGTCACTGAAAATTTCTTCCGAATTTTCTCGAACCCAGGACTTGACAGCTGCCTTCACCATCTTTCGAGGTGCTTGGGAGGCTGCCTTCGCCTTCATCGTCCGAGTAGTCATAATTACCCTTGAGGTGTCTTTTACACTGAGATCTGCGGGGCCTTTATGTAATCAAGTGCTCCGATAACGTTTGCTCGACAGCTCAAGTGCTTAGTGTAACGGCCCGGCAAGTCGAAAGATCTGGTGTCCAAGCCCCGGTCAAGGAAATATTTTGGCGCTTGCGATATGCTCGATTCCGTCTTCCCCACATCTACTGTGTTCGTCTTTTATATGTATTCCTATCCCTTTTCCATGTTAATGAATATTTATTTATATATATAGATATATATATATATAAATATATTTTTTAATTTCACTTCACACATAGAACTAGATATGAGGAAAGGGGATAGAAAAACACATAAAAGACGAACAGAGGAAAGGTGGGGAAGGCGGATTTGATCTATTTCTATGTGTGAAGTAATATTTGTTCGCCGTATGGCGGGATTTCGTGTTTCAATGTGTGTGTATATATAATATTACTTTGACAGCAACACAATATAAGAATACATAAAAGGAACACTCACACGTTATTTCTTAATAATTTCGACGAAATTTAGCTCAGTCTTCAACAGAAGATTCGCTAGGGCTGTCTTTTTATTCAACACTTCCGTACTTCCGTGTTACTCCGAAGAAATCAGCTATATTTTATACATATGCTATCCTGTCCAATAAATACGGGAACTGAGCCCATTAAAACTTAATTTTGCAAAATTCAGTCTACATCGATTTTGTCTTCTTCAAAGCACTCTCCACAGTACTCTATTTTTCCTGTCTCCATAAGATTTCTCCCAACAAACCCCTCTCCTCGCCCCAAATCCCTAGTACCTCCTCATTTGTTTTCCCTTCGGTCCATTTCACCTTCTCCATTCTTCTCCACACCCACATTTCTAAAGCCTCCAATCTGCGTCTATCCACCTGCTTCAGTGACCACGTTTCCATGCCATACAATAGCTACACTCCATATCAAAGTTATAATGAGTCTTTTCTTAACCTCCCTACTCAACATCCCCGTCATCAATTCCCTCCTCCTTGAGAAAGCCTCTTTGCCTCGTGCAATTCTTCTCCTTACGTCCATACTACTTTGACCGTGTTGGTCCAAATCACTTCCGAGATACGTAAACTGTTCTACCTGCTCTATTTTTTTCCCTCCTATTTTAATGTTAAGCTTAGGCTTTGTCTTTTTGGAAAATTGCATCTCTCTTTTTGGAAAACTCTAATCTACATCTATCCTCCTGCTTCAATTACCACGTTTCCGCGCCCTACATCGCTACGTTCTATATAAATGTTCTTACGAGTCTTTTCTTGATATTATTACTCAGTGTCCCTGAAATCAACACCCTATAAATTTCTAGCAGGAACCGAAAATTAGATTTCTCCATTTTCAGGAAGGACACCCAAACAGATCAAATCATACACGCAAAGTCCAGACATCACTTCCCTCAGAAATTGGCGGCCTTCCATTCGATGCTACATCGGTTGCTAAACATCCCCATGACCCAGGAAAATGTAAACAAAGAACTCCAAATAATTAAATGCATTGCCCACAATAACGGTTACCGGACTCAGTTAATAGATAAATTGTACAAAAATAAAATGGAAAAAAGGGCTGTAAAATTAATCTACTACCTTGAACAAAAAGTTCCCGGAATAACCACCGTGTGGCGCTCCCATCGTTCCGATTTGAGTTCTGTTTTTTTGTTAAATTGGTACATCTGTTGTTGATATTCCCTTTAAATCTTAGTGTCATAACTTGACATTTGCAAAAGTTACGTAGCCAAGAGTACATCTATCTCTGTGTGTGTTGGCGATTTTTTACAATTGCAGAAATGGATTTAAATTTGCAACAACGAACTTGTATTAAATTTTGCGTAAAAAACGGATTTAGTGGCGCACGGACGTTGGAAATGTTGGAAAAGTGTTTCGGCAACGATTCTCTAAAAAAAACGGTCGTTTACCAGGGGCACGAGCGGTTCAGAAGTGGTCGTGAGTCAATCGAAGATGATGAACGCAGTGGCAGACCATCGACATCGAAAGTCGGTGAAAAAATTGATAAAGTAAAAGAAATGCTGGTCAATAACCGCAAATTAACCATCAGAGAAATAGCGGAGGACTTGAACATTGCCTATGGATCCGCCCAAGACATTGTGGTTAATGATTTGGGTTTCCGTCGAGTAGCAGCAAACTTGGTGCCAAAAGACCTCAATTTCATGCAAAAAAGAGACCGTGTTGACGTCGCAAAAGATATGATTTGCGAGGCTGAATCCGATCCCACATTCATCAAAAGGATCATTACTGGAGACGAGACGTGGGTTTATGAGTACGACACGCAATCCAGACATCAGGCAAGTGAACGGCGTTCACCAAATGAGCCGAGACCAAAAAAAACACGTCGTTTTCAGTCAAAAAAGAAGGCAATGCTGACGGTTTTCATGGATTACAACGGTGTAGTGCATCATGAATTTTTGCCAGAAGGCCAGACAGTAAACAAAGAGTATTATTTGGGCGTTATGAGACGTTTGCGTGAAGCAATTCGCCGAAAGAGACCAGAAATCGTCGCACAGTGCGTCGAGACCGTCGCACAGTGCTATAATTATTCGTAATTTTTTGACGAAAAATGCAACAAATACCATCCAACAGCCACCGAATTCACCTGATTTGGCTCCCTGTGACTTCTTTCTGTTCAATCGAGTTAAAAAACCATTACGGGGAACGCGTTTTAGCAGCCGAGAGGAAGTAATGGAAAAATCGCAGGAAGCACTGATGGACAAACCGAAAACCGAATATAAAAAATGTTTCGAGGATTGGATCAAGCGCTGGCATAAGTGTGTTGCAGTCGATGGGGATTACTTTGAAGGGGACAATATAGATTTAGATGAATAAACTTGTATTTTTAATTTTCTGAATAAATTCCGGGAACTTTTTGATCAAGGTAGTATAGCACCGCCCCCGAAAGAGACAACACGGCCAAATGGCAGAGATTTTTTTTTCTAGGAAAGCTGTCCCTGAAAGTCACCAGTAGGATACCAAGGGATAGGTTCATACCCCTTTTACAATAAAACGAATTAAAAAAACTAAATAACCAACGGAAAGGAAAAAATCCCAGATCTAGAGAAGAGTGGAATATACAAACTCTCCTGTGAGTGCTCAGCCGTTTACGTGGGACAAACGGGGAGGAAATTCAAGGAAAGGCTCAAGGAACACCAAGCCTCCTTCAGTAACAAGAATGGTGCGTCCCAATTTTCGAAACATCTTTTGGATAACGGACATTCTAGTGATTTTAAGCTGGAAATTATGCATTGGAAAGAAAAGGACCCCGGATGGACGCGCTCAAACAGATAGAGATCATCAAGAGTGAAAAGACGAAGTGCAAAGTAGTTAATGACGTACTATACACCTTCAGATCACCTCTCCTCGACCTTTCACTCCCACATCAACCGTTTTCTTCCAACAGCCCCGAGAACAAGGGGGACCCCCCTCCCGTTCTCCTTCCTCTTTCTACCTGCCTGCCCAAAGGACTAACCGTCCCCACCCACTCTCCGACCAAATTACACTACGTAATCCCTCCCCCCCCCTAGCCATACTGACCAATAACTCTGTCTCTTACTCCTTCACCTCATATTTTCAAGCATTGCAATGGTATATATATATATATATATATATATATATATATATATATATATATATATATATATATGTGTGTGTATATTTCTGTAAAAATTACCTGATGGTGACGATCCACGTCGAAACCCGGTCGTAAAAATAAAAGATTGTGTGGAACAATTAAGTAATTCTTATTCATTACTTCCGAGATACGTAAACTGTTCTACCTGTTTTGGTTTTTGCCCTTCTCCTTTAATTTTAACCATGGCCAAATCATTTCTGGAAAATCGCATAACCTTTGTTTATTAATATTAATTTTCATCCCCTATCTATCGCACTGAATTTCCAAATCAGTCGGCAATGCTTGCAACCCCTTGGCTAACTGACAAATTAAACTTGGCCATTAGCAAACCTAACCGATTTTACGAATTTCCCTCCGACTTTCATTCCAACCTCCAGTTCATCCCATGCCTCTTTAATCATTTCCTCCACATATACGTTGAACAGCACCGGTGACAATGGGCAACCCTGCCTTACACCTCTTCCTAACACTGCCCATCCGGACTCTCCGTTCCCCACTCGCACCTGAGCTGTCTGAGATATGTACAGGTTGCGGATTAGCCTCTTGTCCCTCCATTCTATTCCTATTTTCTCGATTATACACATTAGTTTTCCCAATTCATTCTATCAAACGCTTTTTCGAAATCTACGAAACAGGCAAATACGTCCTGATTGTATTCTATATTCCGCTTAATTAGTGATTTCATTACTGCAATGGTGTCACGCTTACCTATTCCCTTCCTAAACCCAGACTGATCATCCCCTAAGTAATCATTTGCCCTACTCTCTAACGTTTTGTCGATGATCCTGAGAATAACTTTAGCTGCGTGGGATATCAAGCCTACTGTTCTGTAGTCCTCCAATGGTGTAGCCATTACCTTTTTCGGAATAGGAACACTGATAACACTGATTCTACAAAATTTTCCTCCCTTACAGATATTACGAGTCAGTCCATATAGTCTTCCTTCCACATTGTCCTAAATATTTAAGTAGTTCCGCAGGAATATTGTCTGCCTCCACGGCCTTACTTGGTTTCATCTCCCTTAATGCCCTTTCTATCTCATCGTCAAGTATTTCTGGACCTAAGCTATCTTCCTCAACGTCATATTCCCCTTCTATGTCTAAACTTGTTGGGCTAAGTTCTTTACCATACAGTGCTTCAATATATTTCTTCCATCTCTCTTGGATCTTTGCTATGTGAACTATTATCTTACCAGACTTATCTTTAACAGTTAGCACAGATCTCCCCTTCTTACTTCCTGATAGTGATTTAACCTTGCTGTAGAATCACCACTTTCACCCTTCCTCTGCAAACTTCCCATATCTTCGCACTGTGTCATCTACCATGCTTCTTTAGCTTTATCCTATATATTTCCATCTCTCGCTTAATATTCGCCAATTGTCCTGTCCTCAATATTTCTTAACAATCCAAGTTCCTATTCTAACTAATTAGGTCTTCTTCTTCTGCATCTTCTGTCTTGCTGCTGTCGTTTTTCCTTCGCAAGAGTTTCGTGGGATGACGACCGCGGAAGTCTTGTATACACGTATTTAGGTTGGTTGCTATTTATATCTTGAGCCTTGACAACACTAAGTGCTCTAGACGCCATCTGACGTTTCCATCTGCAAGTTTGACCCTTTTAACGCTCACTTTTATCAGAACATTTTGTCGTTTAATCATAACTTGTTTTGTTTGCAATGACTCAAACATTTTGTTTTAGCGAAAAAATGGAGTTAGCTCATTAACACTTTCGTGCGATGATTTTTTACGACTTTTGACGTGGATTATCAAGATAGATAATGAACTATTGTATTTTCCTTATTAGGCTGAAAATATATATAGCAATCCTCGTATGTATATACATATGGGACTTGGTTGTCCAGGAGTAGAGCGTTGAACTACTATCCTCATCTACGTCAGTTGTAACTTTCATATGGAGCGTAGTTTTGGATGGTGCGGAAACATGGTTATTGAGGCAGGATGATAGGTATAGATTGGAATTTTGAAATGTGGTTGTGGAAAAAGGGTGGAAAAGGTGAAAAAGGCTGAGAGGAAAACAAATGAGGAAGTGCTAGGCATGGTAGGGTAGGAGATGGGCTTGTTGGGAGAAATCTAAAGGAGGCAGAAAAGATTAATGTAAAGCGTTTTGATTGGCAATGGGATTTTGAAAAAGTATAATAGGGAAGAATTTTAGGCAAACAAGGAAGCGGTAGGAATAGGATAGAGATGTTGGGTGGAATAAAAGGAGGAACGAAGTACAAAGAGATGAAGAGGAACATTGTGGTAGATTAGGATGATCATTTGTGTTCGTAGGACAATCGTTAGGATGAGGTTCGTGTATTATTAGGAGGGACGAGAGAATTATTAGGCACTTTGTGACCAGCGTTTTGTAGTTTGAGCCAATCCGAAGCTTACCTTAACCGGTATACTACCGATAATAATTGAAGGAAACGTTTAAAATGGTATCGAATTAGATATTTAAGAAGCTATGGGTCTTGGGAGTGACGTTTAAGAAAATGGAGGAAAATTGGAAAACCTAAACACGGAAATAGGGAGGTAAATGTACAGAGAACCAAGTAATAAACTTGGGGGGAACTTTTACGGCCAAGGATACGTAGCATAGCGCCAGAGGATAATCAGGTACTGTGGAAAGAATGCGTATAAGTGCTTTATGGTAAATATATTAGGCCGGCCGGTTTAGAATAGACAGGGAATGCTACGTAGATGAGAATAGTGTTCAGGTATTCAAGATAGTGAGATAGGAAAGGTACTAACGGAGAGGAAGTCGAACAAGGTAATTGGAATAAGAAATATCTCTAATAATATAAGAATCTCAAAAGAGTTTTGGTGAAAAAATGGAAGAAAGTGATCCTTTGAACTTACATGAAGTGTTTATGAGGAAGGAATACGACCATATTTTAATTCCACGCTGATCCCGAAAAAGTATAAAGCTATGCTGTACGTGAGGACCATAGGACGATTATTTTAATTTCAGATGTCGCTAAGGTAGTTCCAAAGATTGTCATTGGAAAGTAACAAAATAATGCAAGCACCTTTTAAAACGAAGATCAGTTTGGGTTTAGAAAGACAAGAGGAACGCGTGACGCCAATTGCAGTGATGAGAAATTGGTAGAAAGGAACATGGAAGATGATCAGGGTGTCTATTTGTGGGTCGTGAATCATGAGAAGGCATTCGAACGAGCGGGCAAAGTAAACTGATAAATCGTGTAATATAGGAGTATACTAAACCTTGGAGCCTGGAGGTTAGGCGAATTTTTCCAAATTTTTAGATGAATCAGATAGCACATATAAGAGCAGCAGAGGTATTTAATTGTTAATCCATACCTAAACCCAGTTTTTTTCAACGGTGACTAGTAGTTTTTACTTTGAATGTTCTTTTTGCAGATTTTATTCCTTGCCATAATACTTTGAATTGCCAAAGTTTGATGAATGACAAAAAACCGTTCAATAACCGCAAAATTTAATCCATTTATTCTATGTCCTTTCGCTAGTCACCGAAATTGTCCACATAATGAAATCCCAACATATTTCCAAAAATGTCATAAAATAATGCAATTTAGATTGTATAACAGCGTGTTAAACACGAAATTCTATGTGCTGTCCCAGTAACTATTGATGGTAGCGTCGCGTCTGACAGAATTTTGAACTACTTTGAGAGACAAAACTTAAAATACTTCGTAAGCCAAAGCAATCGAATTTAATAACTATAGTTCTGTTCACAAGGTTGATAGTCAAACATACTGTATTTTTATCTATTCATAAATTAAGAATGTGCAACAGAACACAAGAATACTTTGAAAGCTAGCACTTATGTTACAATTCCTTATGCTTTCCCGGGAATTTTGTATCGCTGGCTTCGCGAACGGAGGAACTTTGAACTATGTAATTGGGACATTCGAATTATCTACTTCTTGGACAAGATGAGGAAGCACTTCCAGAAACTTATTTACTAACTTCCGTGAGTTTGTCAAACACGCTAAAAAAATATTCATATAAAAATTCATGTATATTGAAATAAAAATAATAAAATTTGCAAGAACCATCTTCAAAATATGATTAAAAAATCGCGTAACTTCTTAGAGATTTCCATGTCAGCAGCATGTTTGAGCGTTGGTAAGTGAACACATGAAAAAACAGGGACAAGTTTTTATTATCTAATGTTAATAATAATAATAATCTTCATTATATAGTGCGCGACAAAGGAAAAATAAATGTTGAGACAACCAACACGGTGATAGGACAAGACGTACGTCCTTGTAGGAGAGAGGTGGCATTATTTTGTATTTGATATTTTAGCACCTTGTAAGCCACCGCTAAGGTATGTGGCAGGAGGAGGATACACACCAAATTAATTTTGACCCGAGTATGACCCCATTGCGATGGTAAAATATTATTCTGATTCCTTATTGTTCGTGGAGAAAAATTACATTTTAAATCTATTTGTTCTACACTTAATATTTCTAATTTTATTGGCATGATCTCTCCTACAGTAGTACGACAGGGGTGATATATATATTTTCAACATCACTGCTAAAGAGACGACCTTCCAATTCATGCAAGAGATTTAATCTGTAATTTAACCTTAGCTCCGTGAGTGATTCCAAATCTAGCTACTCTAATATTTTGGATACGCTACTAATAACAATGTTTTACAAATCTAGCACCTCTACGCTGCATGCGATCTAATTCGGCAATTATCCAACTTCGTAAGGATCCTATATTCTGGTAGCACATTCTAAATGAGGCCTAATCAGCGAAAGACTTCAGACTCTTAGACCTTTTTATAGCATTTACCCAGCACTCTTTTAATAAATCTTAATTTTTTGTTAGCTATTCCACATATTCCCCGTATGTGTTTCACTCAGGAGAGGTCGTGAGTGATTGTAACGTAAAGAATTTGAGTCTACACATTATTTTTCGTTGTTCCCAATGCACCAGGCGTTCGGGAGGGAATGCTAATTTTCCAAAAAATTATCACTACGTACTTTTTGAAGTTTGATTCTAATTTCCAAGTCCCGCACCAGCGATGGACAGCATTTAGGTCATCTGATAAAGCTGTTGTCCTCAGGATTACGAATACCACGGTAAACCACTGCGTCGTCGGCAAATTAACGTTTCTCCCTTGTGATACGGAGTCAATGTCGTTAATGTAAAGTAGGGATAAAATAGGTCTGATAACACTATAATTTATACTATGAGTTACTTTTTCGAAGGCTTTCTTAAAATCTAGAAAAACCGCATCCACTGGAATATTTCTCTCTCAGAACTAAGGATATCATGAACAAATAGCGCAAGTTGTTTCTCGCAGGATCTACCCTTTCCGAAACCGTTCTGATTTTTCATTAATAACTCTTGACTATCGAGGTGCCTCACGATCAAACTAGCTACTATATGTTCGATAACCTAGCACGAAATGGATGTGAGGGATATAGGTCTGTAATTGCTCAGTTCCTCCATGTCTCCGTTCATACATATTTTTGTTACGTTAGCCGTTTTCCGACCACGGGGAATCTTGTTATCTACTAGCGATATGATTTCTAGATATGGTGCAATTTCCGAAGCTAAATCCTTAAATTTATGATCGCGTATTTGATCGGGCTCGGAGGATTTATTATGTTTAATATTTTTCAGCAAACGTTCCGTTCCATCATATGAGACTTCAATTTCGGGCATCTGATGGCCGGCACAATTTGGTAAGCTCTCGGAGACAGACGGTGAGATATTGGTGAAGACGCTTTGAAAGAAGGCATTTAATGAGTTAGTCTTTTCCAAATTGCTATTTACTGTTCCGCCTTTATCATTGTTAAGTAAATGAACTGTTGACTAATTTTCCTGAAACTCTCTGACGTAAAACCAAAATGCTTTCGGATTCTCTTTCAAATTTCCGCCAATCTTTTGCTTGTGGATTCGCTTAACGCTTTCCGAAATTTATTCTTGGCATTCGACCTAGATATCTTGTAATCATAAGTGATATTATTCCTTTTGTCCCGAGAGATATCCCTAATACTTTTCATTTTGACGTGACGCAGCCTTTCACGCCGTGTTGCTTTTTTAACATCCCCTTTGTACCATATAGGTTGTGTTATCTTTCATAAATATCCTGGGAATGAGCTTGCTGTTGAGCATGTGATCTCAAGGAAGTGATTTCACGTACCCTCAGCATTTCGGTGATAACTATCTTTCTTAAAAATTGACTCTGTAACACGCATTTTAGTCCCCTTCTTTAAAAAGTAATTTTTTTCTTTTAGGCTTCTACTTCTGACCCCATGTAGCAATAACTTAGCGTTTACTGCTATCTTCTCTGTATATTCTGTAAACGGAAAAGGATTTTGGGAAAATTTCACCGTCGGCGACATCAGTGGATGACCAGCTTTCTGTCCCAAAAATTATATCTGCGCCTATGCTTTGAACAAGGTGGTGATAGTCTGCGACAGCGATTCTATAACTATAAAAAAATCCTAGTGATATTATAAGAGCTCGCGCGATAATATTTTGGCAAATAATGAACAAATAATTGTGATAATATGCTTTCATTTAGCAAGTGTGTCATTTTGAGAGATTAAAAAAATGTTTGCACACTAAAATAATTTATGGGATTCAATAGAAACCATACTGTTCAAGTCCTGATCAGAGAAAAATAATATTAAATCTTTAATTCATGAAAATATGGAAAAGAATTTGCAATCGAAAGGATGGCAGTATAATGTGAAATGGTTATCAAAAAAATTCCAAAATTGTATTGAAAAAAGACGACTACACACAGCCATTGGCTCCATCTTGATCTCTATTCATAAAAAAGCCTTGACAGAGAGCATAGAGGCACTTGTAAAAGCAATTTTACCAGATAAGCAAAGACAAACTTTTTATTAAGTTTTTTGGTCAGAACCCCACCTTTCTAACAATAGATTCAAGAGTTCAAAGAAAAAATTATAAAGGAGAAAACTGGGATGTAAACAATTCAAATAACATAGCACAATGAACATATTTTATGCTTTAATCGCATTTATAATGTGCTTACACAGCATAATTATGGAATGTAAAATTTTACATATTCAAAGTACAATGCACCATATTTTGCAGCATTGCAGAATAACTGTAAGTCTTCATAAAAATCTTAATGCAGTTTCCTTCAAATCAAAATTATACATATGCATTAAGACATGCAGTACAAAATTAAAAGCATCACAATCATACATTTGGAAAATATAACAAAGATCACACATGAAAAATTAACACAGGAAATGCCAATGAAATTCACTGCCAAACCTTCCATTACTTGCCTCCACTTCATCATTTGATTAAAAATATAGAAAAGTATCTGGCATCTAAGCGAAACAACACAAATGTGTACATTTTTAAAGAAAAATCAATAAAACAGAAAATATCAAATAAATCTTGAGTAACAAATATTAATATCTTGCAATCTGCCATCACTTATAATTCCATCACCGCAGCCCTGGCTAATACATGCAAATTGGACGGAATATGATAAGGCCTGGGCAGTTCAAGGTCATTAACTACCCTTACGATTCAGTCATGAATGAGGTGGCTCAGGACTGATAGTGCAATTACAGTGACTATTGTGCAGATTTGACATATTAAAAATGAACTAAAACAACTTACAAAATTAATCTATTAGCCGTGCCAATAAACTCAATCCATACAATTAAAGCCCACAATCTGCATTCATCTTTTCAGGAGTGCTGCACAATCTTAGATATCAGCAGAAAAGAGGGAATGAATTAATAACCAGTTCTTGGCATTTGAAGACTATTTCCAGGATAGAATGTAACTGTCTGACCCAACCTTCAGAGGCCAGTTTCGTAAAAATTAAAAATTTCAATGGATGCAATTAAATCCAATCGTGAAAGCAAACTTGATTACTGAAATAAGATACTCAATGCATGAGGCAAGACCCTCCAACATTTAATACTGAATACTGTAGATATAAAAACAGAAGCATTAGCTTAATACTTTTGAGCCATTTGACAACCATTAATCTACTCATGAAAATATGCAGAATCAATTGTCTTAATTTACATACGGAAAGAATAATCTTAAGTAAAAAAACAAAGAAAAAATAATTCACATGTTCCTTAAGTTCTAAGAAAAACTTCCAGATCATTTTGCGGAACTTCCAAACGGACTCCCTTACCACCAATTCCTGTAATACTGGCCACCCCAGTAAGTAGGCCAACAGGCAATAAAAACCATAGCTTATAAAACTATGATAATCCTATAACTATTATTTTTTTAATCCTTGGCACCATTAACAGTTTAACCATGGGTGACCAACACTTTTTCTAACTCAAGACTTGACAATGTCTGTAAGAGCTGGAGCAAGATTTATATTAATCAGTATTTACAAATACCAATTATATCCCTGAAACAGAACAAATGCATTTACTGCAATTATTTTTCACAGGGACACATATTTCACATTTTATAGCTAAAGAAATGCTTTAGAAAACTCAATTATGACAATCCAATACTTGAGAATAACATTAAATAAGTTTGACATGAGCACAAGAACAATGTTTGTCAATGAAAACAAGGGAGTAATATTTTTAAAAAATTTACAGAGAACAAGCTAAAATAATTGCTATTAATCTTGATACAATAATGGTTAGTATTCTATAAGTTTTCCACAATACTACAAATAATTTTTGGATTAGTTCCATAGTACATTCTAGCATTCAGCTGCCACCACTGGGACTGATGTGCCACAAAACCTAGAGAGTTTTGCTGGCACTATATTTTGAAATGCAGCAAATAGCTTCATTCATTATTCAATGAAAATTTTAAATGATATTAACTAGATATCCACCAATCAAAAGTCAAATAATTAGTACTTAATTATATTATTGTCTCAGAATGACCTTATTTTTCATGAGTATTCAATTTACCATAATGGTTTATGAGAACATGCACAAGCACACTTTCTCCATTTCAAAGACACTACTCTTATGCATGCATATGCATATTTCAGCTGCAAGAGTATTGCTTATTACAAGGTGTCCAACAAGAGATCTGAGAAAATTCCAAAGCATTTCTCACAAATTTATTTCCATTAGTTTGTGCACTAGAGGCAGAAATCCAAAATTCTAACCATGCAATGTTCTACCTAGATTTTTTAAGCACTAAATTTCAATGGAGCTCCTCAACCTGGTACCTTTTGTTACAAATATGCAACTTTTTACAACATAACCTGCAAGTTGTAGTATTCACATGATATTATTTGCAGATTCATATGCTATCACACATTTTTGTGAAGCTAACATGAACTAGGGCTAGAGCATTGGCCACCAATCCTACATCTTTACATGGAAGTGCTGATCCCTATCCTCCCCTTTCTTCCTCAGCATGTAATGGTACACTTGAGGATTTTGTCTCACAATAATACATGCACTATAACTATCATATGTCATCACACAGCCATTTGACTCCGAAAATCCTAAGCTTAATAGATTGTTAAGGCAATACATATATACATCCTTGGGGGAAGGCACGCATAATGATCAAATGAGCAAAAAGAGTTCATAGAACATGTATAACAGTGAAACAGCAATCGATACTTCCAACCAGACAAAAATCTCACTTCTTTTATTAGTCCCTCTCCAACACTCACCAATAAAAAAATCAGATTTAATCCCATCTTTCCCTGCATATACCATTCTCTAGACACCCTGCATCCTTAAAATGCAGCACCATGTCAATCATCACAAGATCAATTTGCATTGGAAAGATTCAGCATGTTCCTTTTACATATGTGACTTAATCAAAAGTTTCACTAAATCATCATTAGTGTGCTTGTAGATTCTATCAAAGACTGTATAACCTGAGATATTCTTACAGTAGCCTATCTAAAAACCTAAAGAAAGCTATGTCCTCACTTTAAAGAAATATATCAACTTAAATCTCCAGGTATCAAATAAAAAATGTTAGAATAAGTTATGCTGGATAATTAAGTTTGTAAAAGAGTATTAACCCACATTTATTGTTAAATAATAAGACGATAGAAACTAGAGTACAAAAGGGATAACCTTGACTTGAGCCTAGACAAGAAAATGATCTATCGAATAATATCAAGTATTTATAATAATTAATACCTATAATCATTGTTATTTATCATGGATAAATGAAATCCTGAGTATTAAAAGGTAAATGAGACTCACAAAGATAAACTCTGCATCCCCTCACTTACAATGAAAAAATCAGATAAAATCTTTACGAACATAAATTTGAAAAACAACCACAAGTTGAATGTTTAAAGCACTTTACAAAATTTATAGGATGAACACCATAGGACTGTGTCACATTCAAAACTTAATTTGGACTGATTCCAATATTAGCATCAATTCAATGATTACTGAGCCGATAAATAAATACAAGTCATTGAGCTCAGCGGAACATAAATTTCATTTTATAGCAATCTACACTTAAGAGAAAAAGCTGCTACAATGGAAGTGAACTTAGCTAAAATACTGTTCATGGATACACTGAAGGCATTAAAATAATTCAATTATTCAAATAAACAATAAAACAACCTTCTTCTCAACAACTCAAGTCCTATCACCAGTAGTCTAGTTCAAAATGTGTATGACAAAAGTTCCTAAACACTTATATACTTTATCTGTGAATAAATCCTGATGTAAAATACCTATCTTATCATGCAAGTTAAGTTAGCAGTGACATGTGCCATGTGGAATACTTTATATTCAGTTTCTGGAACGCAAATATAAAATGCTATAAAAATACAAGCCAAACATCCCTTGATCACATCCTTTTTTTGTTTAGATTAAATCAGAGGGTGCAAAAGGCATCACCCTCTTGGCTGTTGGCAATATATAAAACTATTACTTCTTAATATCTCATTAATATGGCAAAAAGGCCATTTATGTCATTAAAAATAAGTTAAAGAGTGCCCTTCATCTCTCCGAAGATTTAAAATTTACTTTCGTATATAAACTAACAATTATTTGCATCTCTTGTACAATATTTTCAGTCAAATAATTTCTTGTAATTTGGAAAATATAAATTTTAGCATCTCACAACAGTTTTCTTAGAGCTAACTAAGTATCTGTTCTAAAAATTATATTTTTGGCATTAATAATAACGAAATATCATTTCCCACACAACATTCAGACCAATATTCCAGAGTTTGTATTAAAATAAATACCTCAGCCATGGCACACATTATTGAAGAGCATACAAGCTCATGAACATTTGTGGCATAGAAAATCATTGCAGCATCAAGAATAAGCATAGAAATATTAACCAAGGGAGTGACAACATTGAGAATGAGTATATGGAGGAAGAGCCGCCTTTTAATGAAGCCAAATCACCTGAAAGAGCAAGTCAAGAAAATGGAATGAGTGTATTAATATTAGCTTGAAACTAACCAATGTTTATTTAAAAAATACAACTTACTTATTTAGGGTATGATTTTAAAACATCACCAATTCTAAAACCTATTCATGTAATTACATACACACTATAACTTCAGGGGAAATACATGAGAGAAAGTTTATAGCATAAAGTTTAGTAATTTAACCTTGCATGACCAATATAAAATATGGAATAAATTAACATAAAAATTGAAAGAGGTCTATTGAGAGTTTATTAAATGCCAGACCAACTCATTTAAACTTAATGGAATTTCAAACCAGAGTTACAGTAAAGGACGGGCAAAATTAGACGGTAACAGCACCTTAGGAGTAAGAATACCTAAATATTAAACCTAGAATGAGTGTCAAGAATATAAATCTAGTTACCCATTTGAAATGTGACAGTAGGGGAAGACATTCGCCCATCTCCACCATTTGAAAATGCCAGCACTCTCATGTGATAGACCTTCCCTGGAGAGAGCCCATTGATGTATGCCTCCAACTTGTTGCCAACCTTTATGATCGTGTCATTTGCTGTACTCATATCTTGGTCCACCTCCCAAACACGAACCTAAGAAATGTACAAAATTATAATTAAATACATAACAGAAAAAAGCTTCATATCAAGTCAGCAAGTCATATTCGGTAAAATTCCATTCATCATATCTTAGTTTACATTAAACTTTATCAAATGTCAGATTTCTCCCATTGTTTTTTTCATTTTCAGTTTCATTTCACCAAGCCAACAAGCTGCTCATTATAACATTAGGTATTGAAAATGGTGACTGCATGAGGATTTAGTGACATAGCGGCCAAACATACAGCAAAAACTTGAGAATTTCTTGGACATACGAGTAACCTTTCCTGTGTCAATGGAGGAAGAAATCTGGGAAATGGATCATAGCTATCAGTGAATTAAACATACAAGTGAACCGGGAGGCTCAACACATCTGAAATAACAGAGATATTTACCTAACTGTATCTAAAATTTTGCATATATATATATTTTACCTTATAGCCAATAAGAGGTTCTTCTTTCTGGCTTGGCGCTACATAACGCCAGACCACTCGAACTGTTGATGGATCAACCTCGTATATGTGCACAGAGGATGGGGGTTTTTGAGGGGCATTCATGTATGTTCGCTCTGAAAAGGAAAGAATAATAATTGAATGATATTAAGTTTCTGCATGTTCACATCATAAAAAATATAAAACTAAATATTTTTGTTTAATAACAATTTTATTAAGTCATGCAATTACCCAAAAATCGTTCACTCTCAGGCCCTTCTCCAGCAGCATTGTAAGCCATTACTTTCACATAGTAATTAGTGTCTGGCTGGAGACCAACAATGAGAGACCACGGCTTTGTGCTTCGGCTGAGGTAGTATACTGAATCTTCCTCTTTACCATCTTCCTTCCAATATTTGAGCTATTGAAATAATCCAAAAAAGCATTTAATTACAAATTATGGACTGACATACTAAGAGGAAAAAAAATTTAAGGAGTACAATGGACAAACACCATTTGCTCAGTGGTTAAGCGAGAGACGTTACAGGTTTTGAAATGTAGAGATATATATCACTGGCACTTTAATTCTGCAAGTTGGTTAAATTACATTGTACAACTGTAAAGCAAAATCTAATACAGTAGGTCTTTGAATTACAATAGGTTCACATTAAATTGAAACTCAAATTAACCAACTGACAGCTACGGTCATTTGCGCCGTTTGGGACGGATGGCAAAAAGGAGGACAGGTAGAGCAACCAGGTATCAACATTTGCCACCTCCTAACAGAAGGCGCCCAGGAGTCCGCAGTTTAAAGTCCCATCCGACAGACAGTGCACTCACTCAAAGTGCTCTCCACAAAGCACCTTGAGTAGGGATCGGGATACCTCTGAAAAATATGTCCCCTGCGGGATTTGATCCCAGACCCTTTGGGTGGGAGGTCAGTGCACTTGCCTTCGCACCAACCTGATCCTGTCTTTGAACTCATATCTAACCTTAGTCACTCATGTTAATATTCTCTCTGACGCAATTACAATGTCACATAAAGGAAAGTAACATATTAATCTGTTATTTTAAGACAAAAAGCATGTTTATGGGGTGGCATAGTTAGAGTTTCATTTATACTTCCTCATTGAGAGCGTTAATATATTGGCAAAATTAAAATTAAATTTAGGTGTTATCAATTGCTAGCAATCGATTAACAACACACTAATGAGAGAATCAGAACAACTAAAACCAATCATCTAACCACATAACTAACATTGGAGGTCATATAAATTGGTGTAGCCTGCCACTGCAATTGACAGATATCAGACAATATGTCATCGTTACTATAATACCAACCATTTATGGGGTAATGCATTTTTTAAATGACATTTATTGCCATTCTCCATTTTTAATCCTAAAATTACCTTTTTAAAATGACCAATTGTGGGAATTTTTTCAACATAAATTCTTACCCTTAAATATCACTGGCTGTGAACACAATTTCCTTATGACAACACAGAATAAGTTAACATGCGTAAATTTGGAAAAATTTCAACAGAATGAAGGTAAAGTTTCTTACCCTGTGCCCTATTAGCTTCCCACGAACTCTTTCACGAGTCTGCTCAATAGGAATCCAGGAGACATTAAGAGCAGTCGAGTTGTATGAACGAGCAGAAACTTGGCTTGGTGCCACCTGAGGCATATCTTCAGCACTATAAATGGTGGCAATTTCAGATTCGGGGCCATATCCCACTTCATTTCCAGCCTAAAAATGTTTAAATAAAAGTTTTAATTTAATGAAGTCATCAAAGTTTAAATTACTAATAAATAAATAAATAATAAAGAAAGCAACAGCAGTGGGAATAATACTAACTTACCTGAACTTTAACTTCATATTCAGTATAATAGTACTTGTGTGACACATCCTCGACTGACATCCCAAAATTCCCTGGCTTAAGTTTGGAAGTTTGGAATTCTATATCACCTTTGCGCCGCCAAAATATTTTGTAGAATATTCCAGGGCCATTCTGATCTCCAATAGACAGTGGCTTAAGAAATCAGAAGCAATCACAATCAGAATTAATTACCTACCCAAAATAGTACTCAAGCAGTGCAAAAACATTACTTCTACATTCATTAAATTTTTGGATAAATGATTTCTATTACGACGCAAAGAATCAAAGGCATAAAGTTAAGCACAGAATACCTTCTAAAAATGTATACCGGTATAAATGAAGTCTCTATGGCAAATAGTGGATAGACCAAAGATTTCGCATATTATGCTAGTCATAAATCTAATAAAATGTTTAAGGAAGTATGTAATTCATTATTTATAACTTTGAAAATGACTCAACCATTTTAAGACCAATAACTTTTAGTATCCTACTTTTTCCATAACCTCTGAACATTATATCGCCATGATCTAGCCTGAAGATTATTGAGTTCCTACTCAGATGAATACTCCATGGTGCTCCCCACAGATGATACAAGGGGCATTACAGTAGGAAAGGGCACACAGGGACAGTGTCAGCGCTTTTATTTCAACACTATGTATGTAAATCAATGCCTATTAAATTTTATATAATTTGGAGACTTGCTATGATAGTAAAGATTACATCACTTTAGAAATTAATAGATATTTTGCCTTCAGAAATCCAGAGACCCAATAAATTAATTCAACGGATCCTATTTAGGCATGTGAAGGAAGATAATATTAGCATGGACATACTAAATCGACAGTTCTGCACTTGAAAAATCAAATGAAAAAAAAACCACATTTCCATACCTGCCAAGTAATGGTTAAATCACCAATCTTCCCTCCACCTCCTCCAACGTTAGTTGGAGCCTTATAAGGGTGATCAGTGGGTGTGTTGTACTGTGGTGAAGGAGCTGATGGTATACCATATCCAATTTCATTACCAGCTATTACTCGAAACTCATATTTTGACCACGGAGATAAAACATCACGAATAACTGCCTCCTTCCGACCATTATATCTACCAACTTCTGTTGCAACCACTCCTAGAATAAACACAATGAGAAATATTTTCTAACATATTATTACCATAAGGTAGTAACATTTCAAATAAGGATTTAAATCAATAAAGCTAGATGGAATATAACATTAAAAACAAAATACAAAAGGGAAATAATTTTGGACTGCTAAGAAACTCACTTAATTTTGGTGTTATTTGGAGTGCCTTACATTATCAGAATACATATTTTAATTATATGTAATGCAATTAATGTAATTCATTAAGCACTCACCTTCAGATATGTTATACCATGTAGAATTCCAATTTGTTCGACCTGAAATTATGTACTTTGTAATGGGACGGCCATTTGATGCCCCATCAGTCCATTGGATAGTAGCAGATGTTTTCATAATATCAACAACTTTAACACCACCTGACAGAAATAAATGATTGCATATTTTTTAGGACTTTGAGATATTTTTCACAAACAAAAAAAATTATTTGAACACTGCAACATTATGACATTCCAATTTTATTATTTTTTTCAAAGATATTTTATTATTATTTTTATTAACATGGACAATTAGCATTATTACATTTTGTAATGCTCAGATTTATGCAAAGACATATTCATTTAATTTGCTTGATACACGAAATGAGAGATATCTTCAAACCAAAACTAACATCAGCTTTAAGAGTGATGCATATTAATGTGAAGACATAAATTGAATGAATATTTTAATAACTGATTGTATGCTGACATAAAAGGCACGCTAACCCCTGATTTACCATTAAAGCCACTCAAGCATAAAATATGTTCAAAATATAGTCCAGTAAAATCCACCCACAGGCAAAATTATTTATTATTATCCTAAATATCCAAACTTCTTATTTTGAATCAATTATTTCCACCCTCTCTGTAGAGTATTAATCCCCTGTGCACAAATTTTAGTCTCCCAGGATATAGAAACTTTTTATTTGACTTAAAGATAAATTAAACCATCCCAATTCTTTGACCTATGCTGTATAGCAAGATTTCAAGGCTGTATTTGTTGGGGATACAAATAAAAGCGACAAAAAATTACGTGAATCCTAAATTTATTCCTTGCATAATTGTACATTTATACTAGTTGAAAAGTAATCTTTTCCAGATCATAAAAAGTTGCTAAACAATAAAATAAACACTACATCCCTGGAAAAGTAATGAAAAATTCTTACCTGGAGGACCAGGTGGCCCTTGGATCAAAACTAATGTTGCTGAAGATATCCTTCCTACTGCACTTTTAACAATGCATTCATATTCACCAGCCTCTGCCAATGAGGCATTCAATATATGCAAATCGCCACCATCAATTTTCTAAAAATAGATCAATTACATTTCTTCATTAAATCCTGGATAAGCAACACAAATAACTACAATTAAACGACAAGCTCATTTTAGATTATGCAAAATATTCAGACATTACTATGAGTCACCACTGAATTTAGTATAACCCCCATGGATTGACTTTTTTTCTTATATAGCAATCCATAATATAATAAAAAATAATGCTTAAGTTAGCAAATTGTTTTTATTTCTTTAGAGCAGCTATGAACCTCCATTTCCAGCACCTTTCAGCAAAACATGATCCATTAACTGCTTTTTAGGGAAAGAAGTTGTAGAAGTTCTTTTTGATCTCCTTAGTATAAACAATATTGAAATTATTGGGATCAGACTTTGGCAGGTAAACACTGTAACAGGACTAGTTTCCCTAATACAAATTAGCACTGACAGAACATTTTGTCTCTCAACAATCTACACGGTTTGGTAACCTGTTTGATACATAAGGTTTGGTAAATATGGATTAACATATTAATATAAACAGAGCTTGACTTGATTTCACTTAAAAATCACCTTAGGAAACATTAAACGGGAGATGCTAACATCAAGATTCCACCTTACTTCTGATTTATCACAGAATGACTAAAGACTGAAATTTGCAACATCAAGGTTCAAAAACTGTACTGTGAAAGCTAATGACAGGCATGTCCTCAATAATACTACAAAAATACTTACAATGCGCTCATTGGTGTCATATTCATCATCACGTATACGTAAGCCATTATGCCTCCAAATATAAGCCATATCCAAGATTTCCTCAGAATATGCTTCACAAGTGAGTTTCACATGCTCATTAACTGAGGTAATCACTCGAGGGTGCAGTGAAACTGAGAACTTAGGTCCTCCTAAATAAACAACAATTTATAAGTGAAACAAATTGAATCCTTGTCCAACAAGATGAAATCTTAATGACTAGAAAAGATACTTAAGATGTCCACAGTTTGTTTAATGAAGTATGAAATAGCAATTTAAATAAAGTGCACAATGATCAAGTCAAATGCTATAGTAATAGTATTAACCAATATATTTAATAACATGCATTATCAGGGCAAGAAAATTACATAATTAAAATTCAATTCCTTGATATCCACTAAAGATTACATTCATTTTATGTTTATAAGATTACGTTTTTCTCTTTCTTCTGCCACTCTGGGAAAAAAGTAATGAAGTCACATACAATTTAGTAACTAACTAACTACTGACCATCCACATTATTTGGCATACATCAAGATGGTCAAATATCTAGTTATACCCAGGGTTTGACGTCATGCATAGAACAGAAAGTAACTGTAGTTGACAAGGTTTGTGCCATCTGGTACTCTTAGAATTCTTTTGAGGTTTCGCCATCTAATTTCATTTAAAAAAAATTAAACTAAAAAGGAATGTCCTTCTGTGCTGTGTTTGGCAAAAAGTATGCAGGAATGGCATACGGAAATTGAAGTTTACAATACTCCACATAGTAATAACAGGATTTAGTAACAGACTGCCTCCCTACAAGGTTAAATGTTACGAGATATCTATTCTGTACTGCCTAATGTCATCATTTATTATATTTCAATAGTGCATTATTAATTCGATAAATCAGCAACTTGTTTACACTGGAAACTAAAGATTTTTGGAGTGTTATAGCACAGCCTTGGAAAAGTTCATAGCATCGATAAATGTTAGCAAAGAATTATTCAGTGATGACAAAAGTTGCATTAAGAAATATAGAATTCAATCAGCATGTATTTGCCTGTTTCGTAGATTTCGAAAAGGCATTTGATAGAGTGAATTGAGTGAATGTTTTGGAGAAAATAGAAGCATATTGGAGGCCTAGGGGACTTATCTGCAACCTGTTTATGTCTCAGACTGCTCAGGCACAAGTTGAGGATTCAGAGTCTGGATGGGCAGTGTTATGAAGAGGAATAAGACCATTATCAACTTTACTGTTCAATATGTGAATGCAATGGTTAAAGAGGAGTAATCAATTACCTCAATAAACTGAACAAGGAAAATATGGTTTTTAAAAGGCATACACATCACTTGCACTAACTACTGTCACACTTTTTTCAGATAGTAAAAGGCTATCAGATATTTACAACAGTTGTCACCAAATTTAAACAAACAGTAAAAGTGCTATAGCATTGCAATAATAATTGTGTATGCATTACATTAAAACAGATTAATGCACGATTGCAGCTTTCCCCGTTTACTCCTCTTCAGTTTGTAATCAAATTAACTAATTTTAAAAACAAGCATTGAGTAATACAGTTATGTGTGGACAAAGTAAAATAAAGGGTATCTTACGCAACACAACTAGCCGTCCCTTGCTTTCATCTGAGCCATACATGTTTGAAGCTGTACATGTGTAAACTCCTTCATCATCTCGGGAGACAGGACTGATTATCAAGTTTCCATTCTCCAGAATTCTCCTTCGTCCTCCAGCACCTAGGCAAAAAAAAACATCATTTGAAAAGAAGAAAACTGCAAATTCCCAGTCCCAATTAACTTAAACTGTGCCTGAGCCTTATTTGCACTTCCAACAGTAAAATGTGCACGAAAAATTATATGAAACCAAATAAACTGCAAATTCAATAGCATGTAGCCAATTCATTTAAAGTCAACCATTATACAGTGCACTCTCAATTATCCATACTAATGGATTGCATAAGTACAGATAATATAAAAACATGGATAACCAAAATATGCAAAAAGTATGGTCATGATATAAATAGACACATACGGAAACTCACCTTCTCCATCCATGTGATTATTCATAGATTTTATAGGAATGGAAAGTACATTTTTCAGCCATTTTATAAGGGTTAAAATATGGATTCACTAGATCATAGAACTATCATTAAGAAACATACAGTAACAGCAGAACATATATTTTTCAGAAAAGGATCTCTAATGCAGATTCACATTCATCATATGATACTGATTAAAATAATGCATTGTAGATATCACTTTTATAGGTAATCTACTGACAAAGATAAGTTTTGGATGGACACAAGCTAACAAATGATACAGCAACAATGCTCTTGTCTCTTTTAAAATACACAACCCAACATCCTACTCTATAACAAACCTCCCTTCATCTCTGTCTGCTTCCTTCTTCCCTTCCTGAACCAATTTCAAAGGACTAATGCATCCTTTTACTAATATTAAATATTATACACTGTTCTTGATTTAAATGCAGCTAAAAAAATTAATGGAACACATGAAAATGTCATCCAAGGCACAAACCTTTTACTTGTTTGCAATTTAACTCCCCATATAAAATAAAATAGCAGTATAATGCAACCATTTCAGAGAGTAAAAATCATTCGCCTTGACCGGGATTCGAACCCGGATCCCTCGATATCCGGCCGAGTGCTTTAACCAATTAAGCTACCGAGACGTCCTCTTACACTCTGAAATTTTGGGGGCTTTAAAGGAACAAGATGTTATGACGAAATACCGTACATACAATGTCACAGGCATTCGTAGTCGTGCGCGACGCGCCACAGTCCACGATGTTAATAAAGCCAATTTCAAACACTTAGGCTGTTCATACCTTAGACAAATTTCAAGAAACTGTAACAGTAACTTTAACGGAGTCACCCGCTATGTGTGCATTATAATGCAACCATTTCAGAGAGTAAAAATCATTCGCCTTGACCGGGATTCGAACCCGGATCCCTCGATATCCGGCCGAGTGCTTTAACCAATTAAGCTACCGAGACGTCCTCTTACACTCTGAAATTTTGGGGGCTTTAAAGGAACAAGATGTTATGACGAAATACCGTACATACAATGTCACAGGCATTCGTAGTCGTGCGCGACGCGCCACAGTCCACGATGTTAATAAAGCCAATTTCAAACACTTAGGCTGTTCATACCTTAGACAAATTTCAAGAAACTGTAACAGTAACTTTAACGGAGTCACCCGCTATGTGTGCATTATAATGCAACCATTTCAGAGAGTAAAAATCATTCGCCTTGACCGGGATTCGAACCCGGATCCCTCGATATCCGGCCGAGTGCTTTAACCAATTAAGCTACCGAGACGTCCTCTTACACTCTGAAATTTTGGGGGCTTTAAAGGAACAAGATGTTATGACGAAATACCGTACATACAATGTCACAGGCATTCGTAGTCGTGCGCGACGCGCCACAGTCCACGATGTTAATAAAGCCAATTTCAAACACTTAGGCTGTTCATACCTTAGACAAATTTCAAGAAACTGTAACAGTAACTTTAACGGAGTCACCCGCTATGTGTGCATTATAATGCAACCATTTCAGAGAGTAAAAATCATTCGCCTTGACCGGGATTCGAACCCGGATCCCTCGATATCCGGCCGAGTGCTTTAACCAGCGGGTGACTCCGTTAAAGTTACTGTTACAGTTTCTTGAAATTTGTCTAAGGTATGAACAGCCTAAGTGTTTGAAATTGGCTTTATTAACATCGTGGACTGTGGCGCGTCGCGCACGACTACGAATGCCTGTGACATTGTATGTACGGTATTTCGTCATAACATCTTGTTCCTTTAAAGCTCCCAAAATTTCAGAGTGTAAGAGGACGTCTCGGTAGCTTAATTGGTTAAAGCACTCGGCCGGATATCGAGGGATCCGGGTTCGAATCCCGGTCAAGGCGAATGATTTTTACTCTCTGAAATGGTTGCATTATAATGCACACATAGCGGGTGACTCCGTTAAAGTTACTGTTACAGTTTCTTGAAATTTGTCTAAGGTATGAACAGCCTAAGTGTTTGAAATTGGCTTTATTAACATCGTGGACTGTGGCGCGTCGCGCACGACTACGAATGCCTGTGACATTGTATGTACGGTATTTCGTCATAACATCTTGTTCCTTTAAAGCCCCCAAAATTTCAGAGTGTAAGAGGACGTCTCGGTAGCTTAATTGGTTAAAGCACTCGGCCGGATATCGAGGGATCCGGGTTCGAATCCCGGTCAAGGCGAATGATTTTTACTCTCTGAAATGGTTGCATTATAATGCACACATAGCGGGTGACTCCGTTAAAGTTACTGTTACAGTTTCTTGAAATTTGTCTAAGGTATGAACAGCCTAAGTGTTTGAAATTGGCTTTACTAACATCGTGGACTGTGGCGCGTCGCGCACGACTACGAATGCCTGTGACATTGTATGTACGGTATTTCGTCATAACATCTTGTTCCTTTAAAGCCCCCAAAATTTCAGAGTGTAAGAGGACGTCTCGGTAGCTTAATTGGTTAAAGCACTCGGCCGGATATCGAGGGATCCGGGTTCGAATCCCGGTCAAGGCGAATGATTTTTACTCTCTGAAATGGTTGCATTATAATGCACACATAGCGGGTGACTCCGTTAAAGTTACTGTTACAGTTTCTTGAAATTTGTCTAAGGTATGAACAGCCTAAGTGTTTGAAATTGGCTTTATTAACATCGTGGACTGTGGCGCGTCGCGCACGACTACGAATGCCTGTGACATTGTATGTACGGTATTTCGTCATAACATCTTGTTCCTTTAAAGCCCCCAAAATTTCAGAGTGTAAGAGGACGTCTCGGTAGCTTAATTGGTTAAAGCACTCGGCCGGATATCGAGGGATCCGGGTTCGAATCCCGGTCAAGGCGAATGATTTTTACTCTCTGAAATGGTTGCATTATAATGCACACATAGCGGGTGACTCCGTTAAAGTTACTGTTACAGTTTCTTGAAATTTGTCTAAGGTATGAACAGCCTAAGTGTTTGAAATTGGCTTTATTAACATCGTGGACTGTGGCGCGTCGCGCACGACTACGAATGCCTGTGACATTGTATGTACGGTATTTCGTCATAACATCTTGTTCCTTTAAAGCCCCCAAAATTTCAGAGTGTAAGAGGACGTCTCGGTAGCTTAATTGGTTAAAGCACTCGGCCGGATATCGAGGGATCCGGGTTCGAATCCCGGTCAAGGCGAATGATTTTTACTCTCTGAAATGGTTGCATTATAATGCACACATAGCGGGTGACTCCGTTAAAGTTACTGTTACAGTTTCTTGAAATTTGTCTAAGGTATGAACAGCCTAAGTGTTTGAAATTGGCTTTATTAACATCGTGGACTGTGGCGCGTCGCGCACGACTACGAATGCCTGTGACATTGTATGTACGGTATTTCGTCATAACATCTTGTTCCTTTAAAGCCCCCAAAATTTCAGAGTGTAAGAGGACGTCTCGGTAGCTTAATTGGTTAAAGCACTCGGCCGGATATCGAGGGATCCGGGTTCGAATCCCGGTCAAGGCGAATGATTTTTACTCTCTGAAATGGTTGCATTATAATGCACACATAGCGGGTGACTCCGTTAAAGTTACTGTTACAGTTTCTTGAAATTTGTCTAAGGTAAAATAGCAGTGTTTATGTCTATCTAATCTGACAATTATAAGTAGAATGCTGACTTTTGAAAGGTGTGTTGGTAGAAAAACAATCAGCTAACAATGGATTATTAATGGTTCTGTCTTTCCACCACCTTAAAACAATTGGATGTACTACAAATTTGTGAATTCCTGGCCTACTGAAGCTGAGTTTTCTGGTATGTTTGCTCTAAATTTTTCTCTCTGATTTCCACAATAATCTCTGCAGCAAGACTTTTGAATCTTTTCTCAACAACCCTGCTCTCATGGGAGGTAGAAAAAAACAGCAAGTAGCAACATCTTAAAATTAATTTCTAAATTTCACTTACTTGCCCTTATATCAACAAAACACACTTTTACCCACCGAGTACATTTCCATCTTTTTTCCACACAAATTTTGGCCGTGGAGCTGCCTCAGGGTTGCATTTAATTGTCACATTGCCACCTTCTGCAGCATATGTTTCCAATTCCAGGGGCTTCTTCTTGAATGATGGCTTTAGAGCTGAAATTTTAATAAACACCATTTAGTTGTCACGCAAACTGACATTCTGAAACAAGTGCACTTCTTTGCCGAAGAGGGAGACAAATGAGTGGAAAAGTTGAATTCCAAATAAATATTAATAAAAGAACATACTCCAAGTCACCATTCAGTTGATAGTAAAACTAATTCAGAAAAAACCTCATGAACATCATAACAAACAATCGGCTCTCATTCAGCCAGTACACATTTACCCACTGCACTGTATAATTACACCTCTTCAATGAGTGTTTCAATATCAATGGTATTATGCTCATTTTGGTAACTTGGAACTGTCCCATGAGTCATACAGAGTGTATCAATCTCACATCTCATGCCTGACAACATGACACCAATGCTCCATGTTAATTTCTACAGTGACTTTTCAACCCCTTTAAGTTACTGCCCCAATCTCCACGCGATGAGAACAGTTTTATATAACAATTAATCATATGCATTAGAATGCTAGTAAAAAAGATATTGATATTAAGAAGTATACTAATATGAAATGAGTGAATAGAGTTTAACGTGCACACCAAGAAGGGAAATACACTTGAAAGCAGTAGGTGATGCAACAGACAGGTCTGGTGGTTGTGTGCCAAGTTAAGTAGCCATTTAATTTTCCTCTCTTCTAGATCTCTTGATCTTTGATCTTCCTATGTTATACAATATGAAAACATTTGAAAAAAGATAATCAAGAGAATTCCTGAAACAATGACAGAAGTACTTGGCTCCAGGGTAAAGAACAGATTCACATGTTTAACTGATGAGTAATGTCACTGAATTAAAATACTTCATAATGAACTTTGTAATGCTAAGTATATTACAATGTAATCAATATGAGCCACAACAAACCATTTCAAATATCTTCATATAAGATTTTCTAGCTGCATATATACTTTATTTAGTAGTGAAATGAATACTTCATTAATTTAAAAACATTTAGTTTCTTGTGAATGTGACCTCAGTCAGGAAAACATTTATATTTTGGAGGAAAAACATAAAACAAAATAGACTGGATTCTGTGAAGGAGCTAAGTGTTTACTGAGTTTTTGCATATGCAGTGGGCATGTAAGTAGCCCAATTTCATATTAATTAACTATAAAAGAGAACACACAGATAATTAGAGGAAAATGAAAACTGAGTCTCTTATGTATGCATTTATTTAATGCAAGCAAATTTAAAGAAACTGCGGGAAGTACCACAATACACCAATCATTTACCTAGGCTGGTTGTAAATGAATGATTACTGAGGTTTGAAATTCTTACATTTGCAATAAATTCTATGTTGCTGGCAAGAAAATTAACTATGACCACATAGTTCAAAATCATATAAAACTCTGAGCACTACCTTTCCCAACGTGTAAAAATGGGCAAAATATCTAATTTCATCATAATATACACTGTACTTCAATCATTCACCTTACAAGACACAACACAATTTCCCAAAGTGGAACAAATGCATTTTAATGTATAAAATAGAGTAATAAAAAAATACTTTGCTTGTTCTTATTTTGCTAAAACACCTAATATCATATAATAGACTATATAGCCCGACAAAAAATTAGATATATGTTTTCGTAAGGAGAACTTACATAGAACTCGTAGCTGAGCAGAGGAATAACGGTTCCGGAGCTGATTTTTGGCAGAGCACTGATACATTCCTTGATCTCGTTCTGGATCCAACTCATTAATTTTGAGAACATTGTCTTGTATAAGGTACCTTGCTTTGTCAAAACCAGAAATTTTTTCCATGTCAAGAATTTCTCCATTACGGTACCAAGTATAGGTGACATCAGGTATTCCAAAAGCTTCACAAGTCCATGTGAGAGAAGCCTTACTATCCATGTGTTTGTCCGTTAACGGAATTGTAAAGTTCGGCTCCGCTGAAAAATGGAATATGTAATATAGTTCCTGGAAAGTCTTACAAAGAAAGATTCATACATAAAATAACTCCAGGAGTAAAACTTACCTTGGATGCTAAGCAAAACACTATTCTCAATGGCTGCTTTGTCATTAAAAACACGGCATACATATTCACCTTGATCTTCAACTTGAACTTTGGGTAAAATTAAAACTCGGTTGTAATTTGCAGTAATTGCACTGGGAGGAAGAGAGGACCCTTTTCTGGTCCAATTGTATGATGGTACTGGACTATAAATTAAAAAAAAATGGAAAATCAATTTGTAGTATGTACTGGTGACCAAAATGGCCCAACACCATAAAATAAGTGCATCTTTTGAGATATTATTCCATCTTATCTAGCATACTATGATGAGGGCACTAAAAATAAATTCCCCAGATACCCCCTCCATAAAACTTGTTCATACTTTGCAGTAGCTAAATATCTCTTTCAACAGTATCATCAGTTTAATAATTGTCTTTTGGAAACCTCATTGCAATAACTAGGCATTTAGCAAGTCATTGCACAATAAAAATTATATTCTTTATTACTCCTAGGACTTACATTTATAAGTACAGATAGGTTAAGCCAGATAAATAAATTATGTAGTCTTTGCTTACATGATATGTCTCTATAAGCTATTATGTAGTGTGGGCAAATTACTTGTTTTCAATTGCTCAAACACTATACTCACCCCTGCAATAATCAACCTGGAGGTTGATTAAAATATGTCAATATTTTGCAAAATATTTTTGAGCTATGAGGCATAATTATTGTTAATTTGATTGAAATTTCCCAATAAGCTCTGCAATTACATACAAGTAAGAAGGTAAGTTCCTAATGAATAGTAATTAAATCAACTTTACATATGATATTTTTGTACAGTAGAATTGGATAACTTTCATTTAATACAATTTCCCTGTGAAACAACTTTTTGTTAGGATATTCCCTGGTAATAATTCCCTTGTTAGAACATTCATTCCCTAAGCTTTCAGTCCCAACTCTTATATAGTTATTTTTTTGGTCACCCCTTAACCCAGAAGGGAAAATTGATAGACAAGTTGTGTTGTAAAAAAGTTGTAAATCAAAGTAAAAAGGAATAATCACAAAATCTTGAGTCCTGTTTTTCTTTTTCATGACCTCAACTCTACATACATTTATTTTATGTTGAAAATATTGTTTGTGGTAAAAATTCTTTATGATGCTCAAGTTTAAGCTAATGGGTGAGTTTTTCATTATGAATTTCAACAAAATCACCAACTTATATTCAAGTACGAGGCGTATTCTTAAAGTAAGTACCGTTTGCTTATATTTAAATATTGGCGCTTCAGAACACAGTTTTGCTCCTGCAGCGCCATCTACTGATTCATTGAGAAGCTATAGCAGCATTTGTTTTGTTTCAGAAGTCGTTTGCTTGTCCGTGCACGCAAATAACAATGTCCGCGACAATCGTTGATCCCGCCAGCTGTGAAGTGCGTTCTGTCATACGTTTCTTGTATGCAAAAGGATTGTCGGCTGCTGAAATTCATCGGGAATCATGCCTAGTTTATAAACCTACAGTTATGAGTGAAGGAAAGGTTAGACAATGGTGCTGTGATTTTAAAAATGGACGAACAAATGTCCATGACGAAGAGCGAAGTGGTAGGCCCAGTATTCTGACCGATGAAATTGTTTTGCAAGTGGAACCAAAAACTGCGATGTGATCGTCGATTGACAATTAATGGCCTGGCTGAACAATTTCCTCAACTTGGACGCACTACTATCTACAATATTGTTACGGAAAACCTCGGATACCACACATTGCGTGCAAGGTGGGTACCGAACAAAAATGCTCACCGACCACCACAAAGAGCAAAGAATGTCCAGTGGACGAGAGTTTTTGGGTCGTTGGGAACTCTTTAAACCACCCACCGTACAGTCCTGACCTTACACCCAGCGACTACTTCCTCTTCTTGCACTTGAAACAGTAGTTCGGTGGACAACGTTTCGAAACCGAAGAGAAACTCAAGAATGGCGTTGTCGATTGGTTCAACCCTCAGGCGGCGAGTTTCTATGCAGAGGGGTTAAAGAAGCTGGTGCAGCGGTATGAAAAATGCTTAGAAGTGAACGGCGATTATGTAGATAAGTGAAGTAGGTTTGTAGCTAACTAAAAGTGCCAATAAAATGTGTTTCATATGAGTATATTTTTTCCTGTGACCAAACGGGCCTTACTTTATGAACACGCCTTGTAAATGTAGTAGTTCCATCCTAGGGCATTCATTTAGTCAGTATGCAATGCACCACATGCTTTTAATAAATCTTCATCAATAAAAAATAACACAATTTTTAAGTTCAATTAAATAAAATGCCATCATGGTGAGGTGAAATTATGTATGTACATGTATAAACAACTACAGTTTAAAATAAAGGAATTGACTTCTTTTCAAATTTTCCCAATTGAAATAGTCAATACTACTTCAAACGAATGAGTATAAATAAGAATAAAATTACTTACTATCCAAAGGCAACACACTCTAGACGAACTTCTTGGCCAGCAACTGGGGCCTCTGGAAAAGCCTTAGGAAAATTGTTGGGAAATTTTAACTGCTGATAATTGGCTGTAAAATTAATCCAAGCAAAAGGCCACATGAGTATGCATTTCTCTATTGGCAAAAATTTGCCTTCACATGAAAACCAGTCCCCAATTCTTAATATCTAAACTGATTTAATAATGTAGGCCAGTGCAACTTTGATTTTGAGGAATACAGTAAAAAAATGTGTAAAATTGAGTGGGGGAAACAATAATTTAGAAGTGAATCTTCATGTTCATCTAAGGGATGGCAAATATGCTGTAAGTGGTGATCTAATTAGTGGCAAGACTCACCCAGCATGGCAAAATTATTGTGCACTGTTCTGTGAGGGGAGGTAATAAGGGTAGAGGGCACCTGTTGTGGCGAAGGCAAGGTCTCAAGGGTGGGTGTGGGGGAGGGGAGGATAAGGGGTTTGAGCTAGCTGAAGGGGCAGCCTTCCCTTACTTGCAGGTCCCTAGGTGCCATCATAAATATCCCACAGGACTAAAATAATGGTACAAATGGCAGTTTATACAATCAAATGCAAGAAATCAAAATAACAACCGCTGAACACAACTCATTTAGGAAGGGTCTCATTCATGTATATCCACTTTCCACATATTTTCCAGCTTCTGGTGGATTTTATTATTATCTTTTTAAACCATATCAATCAATATTAAACTGGGACCATTGTCATATGGCAGTTTAAATTCATGTCAGGAAATGAGCCCCACCCCCCCAACCAAGCTTTCCCCAATACAGCTATAGGAATAACATATCTTAACTTGATAAAAATCATAAAACATGATGTGCGAGGAGGCTGTGATACTTAAGAAATGGTGTGGATTTTCATATGTTGGACATGGTTAACTTAATTTAATGATATAAAAAAACATTTACAATAGGTACCACATATGAAATACTTACAAACAAGCCATGTTTCAAGGTTTGCGCACCTGATAATGATACTTAAGCATTGAAAACTTAGCAATGTGGAAATATTTAATTTGAGCTACTAATTGTAAAGATTAATTTTCCACTAAATTTTGACGGAACATCAGAAAGTTTCTAATGAGCTAATTTTAAATGGTTTATCCAATTAATTCCTAATGGGGATAACATTTATGCTTTTTCGACTCAAAGAGATTGATGCCTGTCATAATTACGACTGAGAATTATCATGATTTTCTACTTCAAAAGGGACAAAATTATGAAATCAAATAATATGGTTGTGGTAATAATCACACTAGGCTATTATATAACAAATTCTACGAGACACAAAATGTTCAAAGATTATCTAAATGTTAGCAAAAAAGAAGTTTTCATACAAGGGGCAGGTTTATCAACATTTAAAACAATTTCATTTATTATGAAATACTGTGTTCTAGTCATAATGAAATGATTTATACACAAACTTACGGTGAGAATTGACCGTTAAAGAGAAAAATGGTCCATTGCGGCCTGTGTTTGACACATTGTTTTGAACTGTACAGCTGTAATTTCCTTTGTCAATAGTTTCCAAGGAGGAAAAATATAAATATCCATCATACGATGAAAAAACACGCTTGTCTTCTTCAACAAAGTTTGGGAAAAAATCCCTCATCCAATAATAGCTGACACCTAAAAGAGAAATATGAAAATATTATGAATGCAAACCAAATGCCATCTTTGCATTGAAGCTTATGCTGAATTGAGTGATTATAGATATCATACTTGGGAAATAAGTTGGAGGATCACAGTATAAGGCTTTCCCCCAATTTTGGTTTCCACTTTCAGGTGATCTCTTCAAATTGAATTCTCCAATAGAACCAAAAGTTAGTACAACACTCTCTGATATGATTGATCCAAACTTATTGGAAGCTTTGCAATGATATGTACCACGATCCCTGTCCTGAAAGATAAAAAGACAAATATTAATGATAACTTTGCATGGAGACATCTTTACGTTTCCCTTACATCACCAAAAAACCTCCACAATAAAGCATTCAAATGTTTTTGAAACTTAATTATTAACTGTGGATGTGAAGTAAATTATAATAAAGAAGGTAATTTCTCATAGCCACCAAAATGTCACCACTTATTGATACTTTGAGAATTTTTATCAATAAGGAATTCGAACAAATGATAACTTTTGAACAGTCAACAGTCTGATCCAGGTTATGGTTTCATAACAGCCTGATACTTAAGCAAAAAATTTATATTTTTACTATCTAAATCACTGATATGTATATCATGGCATAGAGACCAACAATGTTCTCACTCATGCCAGAGCCACAACTTATCAGAAAAATCCAAACCAAATCACAGTAATCACCCAGATGGTTGGTTTGATCTAAATTTGGCAAGTAATTAGATAATGATGCAAAATGAAGCACAATCAAGAAATAGGGTGCTATGAATTCATTCCTTGAGTACCCCTCAATTTGCTAACTATTTGTACCTGCTGTATTCATAAGGAACTATCAGGAAACTGTCAGCAAGTGCATGTAATGAGACTCTTCTGAGAGACCAAATTTTGTAGCACTACAGGTAACATTCCATTCAAATATATGCCACCAATAGTGTTTAGACAGTAATGAGAGCTTCAACCACCAAGAAATTACATTGAAAATATTTATTCACATTTTTTCATTCATGACACACTTAGTCACTTCCATCAATCATTTTAATAAACTATTGCCAGTCTTTCAGGATAACTATAGCATTCATTGAATATACTAGAAAACTTGTAGAGATTTATTTAACTTATTAGGAGTAAGAAGAACTAATCACTAAATTCAAAATGGGTTCATGTGTATAACAAAGGTACATTGCCTGAAGAAAAGAGAGGAACTGAAGCAAAGCTTAGTGCTCATATGTAATATTGAGGATAATTATTTTTTGTACAAAAGTTTACTATCCTCAAGAATATTTTCACAGAGCATTTCATTCTGATAAACCAAGCACATGACATATCACATAAGATGAGTTGCATTTATTGGCCCGCCGGAAAAATGAGATATTGAATGTCAAGTGCTATCTAAAGGAAGTTTTGCCACATTAAAGAATACCATTAAAACTATACTATCCCAATCAGGATTTGACTCGGTGCCATTTAGAAAGATAAAGTGAATAAGTAGACTGGCCCCAAAGTCAATGGCACACATGTCCATTTGCAAAATAGTGTGCACAGCCTTCTGGTGTCTTAGGGTCACTTTAGTCTCACTTTTATCCAAAAATAACAAATAAATCAACTACAAATTGCAATTTTTGGAGGTCAAGACAAATGTTTTAATGCTGACCACCAAAGTCATTATGAAGCCACTAGAGGTAATTTATTTACGTTTAAGATATGAGCATTTCTCACCTGATATGGATTATTGATAAGTAAAGTTCCACCACTGACAGTATACCTGCTATCTGCCAAAGGGTCTACTTTCCTTGATACCAAAAGATCACTTTCATAGTCTTCTCTAAACCATTCATAGGTGGGGGTAGGATAACCCCCAGCTAAACAACTGTAAATAAATATATAAATATGTCAATTTATACATACATATGTAAGTAGAGTTCACAGTAATGTAATGATGTGAAGTATTCCAGTGACGGACAAATTGTCCCGACTGGCCAATTAACTTAGATCGTCAAAGAGATAAAAGCATACGTGGATTTGTTGACAAAGTCTAGAGCCTATTTCAAACAGGTCATTTAAAGAAATTATGTCCATATAATTTATACAAAAGAGATAAAATATAAATATTATATAACCTCCTTCCTCCCTTAACACTTGCTGAATAATGCGCCACCAAGTAATATTGTACTTGATCCCGGGTCAGCAGACAGCACTAAAGATATACCTAGGTTTTCTACAAGAAGGCCGTGTTGATGAAAATATCATATTATGGACTCAATCTAAGCGACTGAAACATTGTGGGACTCCTTTAAATTCATTCATGAGAGTTTGGTAACTCTAATTTGTTTGCATAATAATAAGTTTTCATCATCTATTTTTATTAATGTCATATTAGTAAATGTAGACCACAGGTAATTTTGCAACTGAAATAAGATTTAAAATAAGACAACATCTTCTGCCTTGAATTAAAAAAAAATATTATTTACAAGTTGAAGAAAAAAATAAAATATTCACATTAATGGTTTATATTCTTATTCCTTTCCAAGATGTGATCTATAACTCTAGCTTAAGACATATCATTAACCAACTAGTGTAGATGCAGAGATTTAATGAGATTTCTGGTCACAATATGGCAATATATTCTGTGAAAATCCTCTACAGACAAAAATTTACAATAAAATACTTTAAATAGTTTCCCGGGTGATACTTCATGTCAATGGAGTTTGAATACATAATTTAATTTAACTTTAAGTGAAAAAGGATGACTGGTACATAACTACTCAGCATATTCTTTAATTTAGGGCAAAATTGTGTTTTTAACATACCTCATGGCAACATCATTCACCACACTATTCCTGTACGAATCAAAAACTACATTCACTGGCTGCTTAATGAAGTACGGGCCCCTGGGAATATTCCTTGGATCCCCTGCATCAAACCCATACTGATATGTTCGGTCGTCAGCTGCCAAATAATGTAGTCGTGTAATCAATGCTTCACATATGTACAGCAAAGGCTCATCTCCTGATACCTTTAGGAACCCCCACTTCTTCTGACTCTCAGAGAAACTGAAAAGAAAGTATGTAAAATGTTAAAGGCTATATTTGATTATATAAAAATTCATACCTCAGAGAAAAAGAATACATCATATAGATGTTATCAGCTATTTCTTTTAAATCTGACAATAAACTGGTCATGGCAGAGATCAATGGATATATTTCATTGAATCATTATGGAGGATGTAAACCATAGAAAATATTAAGAAATATAACCTAAAATAGAGAAATCTGGAATCATTTACCATTAATCAGATGAACTTAATTACACTAGTTGGAGTTTCAAAATTATCCACTAGTTCTATATAACCTGATGAGGAATTCGACAGTCCGGTAAACATTTAAGCTCCTAATGGCAGTTGAATCCAAAAACTTTTATGTTTGTGGGAGTGTACTCTAGCCTAGAGGGCAGACCAATTGAGAGGGTTCTCATCAAAGCTAGCTATTACATGCACCTAAATCACCATGGTTGCTCATTTAACACAGCATACAGAATGCATTAAAGCCTGCAGTTCTAATGCTGCCTTCTTCTTCATTCAGTCAAGATTCAAATCGCAGCTATGATATTCTGTGTGCTTTCGTAAGTATATAAGCTTGTGTATTATCTCCACCTCAAACAGCCATCTTCCAAGAGAGAGAGAGATTAATGATGGAAAAGGGAAGTTACTAATAGAAAAGAAATTGTTTTTAGTTTTTGTTGAATATTCAGCCCTTTCCATACTGTCAAGATTGTCAGAATTAGTGTTTTAGCTTTTACACGTTGAAATTCCAAAGTGTACACACACAAGAATATTTAATAACAAAATAAAAAATTAATATTATGCTAAATGGAAGCCAAAAAATGCTATGCATAGTGTGAGGAACAAAATTGGTCACACAAAATATGGAAAAAAATTCCCCATTACTCTTGACAGCAGCATGTGACGTTCTAGCCCTGAAGACCCCCTAAGCACAATTCTAGAAGGTAGTAGATATGCTGTAAACTACACCAGTGTGCTCTAGGTTCAAAACAGACCTTAAATATAAAAATTGTGGGGGAGAAAGAGGAATGAAGTGGGGGTGCAGGGTGAGGTCAGAGTGGCTGGGAGAGGACAGATACAAACAAGGTGATAGATACTAGGGGATAATACAAGGAAGGCAAGTAGTGGGCAGAGCTGCATATATCCGGAGATGACAGTGTATGTTGAAAGTGGGTTCACATGGTCAGCGTATTGAAAAATAGCACGATGATGATATTCAAACATTGAAACATATTATACTATCAAAAAGATATTGCAATATTTTACTCATTTGTACACATTTAAGTAAGTCAGTACTCACTGCAGTTAAAGGAAAAGAGGCCATTATTTTATATGGAAACTGGAATGTTGGTTGGAGAGGACAAACAAGGAATTGGCACAGATCAATCCCAGTTCTAGAGGTGAAACGCCAAAGGAGAAATTCTGAATGCTTCCTTGTGATCGCAATATCCATTGGAAGCCTCACTAGTGCACTTCGGTTAATAAACTTATCCATGGCAATTTATTGAGAAAACCACTCTGCATGTATGTGCAAAATGTTCTCTAGCCTGTAAGTCTATGAGCAGATAGAAATTATTTGGTTATGAGGAAAGAAATCTGAAATTCTGAATTGAAAACTGAATTCTGAATTGTTAAAAGTATTCTGAGTTTCTTCGGGTAATTTATAGTCTAGCTATAGGAATGACAGAGTACTCCTCCTCCAAGTATTACTCTTACCTAAGTGCCTCATAACCCATTTACTTAGCATACCTTTTACAACATTTAAAAATGTAGTCCAAAAGGCTTGGAGGAGCAGTCCTTCCTACCAAACACCAACATACCTATATGCGAGGAAATCTTTCTTATAAACATTTTCTTGATCAGGCAAAAAAGCAGCGTCCATATTAATAAGCTGTGAGCTGTCACCCTCATTCACCCAATATCCCGCACTCTGTTGGTGAGCACCAAAGTACCAGCGCCGATGTTGTGGGTCTCTCCAGAGGAGCTGGTGTACTAAGAAACCATGTTCCTCCAAACTGCCCACACTTGCCAGGTCCGAGTCATAGGCCTACAATCAAAATATTGTTTTAGTTGGAACCAAAGAAACACTATAGTGTACTAAACTATTTCAAGATTGACTGGTGGTTACACTTGCAGGCACTAAGCTTGACCTCTCAACCCTTGCTCTCTTTAAGCTTTCAGAACAATGGTGTATAATCACCGCCTGCTTATTTAACATGTCATTTTAGGGTTTCATGGCTCTACCAGTGGCCAAATACAAGACTAATAAGTGCTGTTGTGCATACAGAAAAAACCACAGGGAAACAAACGAACTAGAGTACACCACCAAGTGATTTGCACCCAAAGTTAGCATAAATTATAACTGTATAGTGACCATAGCAACTGGGATTTTTCAAATCATGAATGAAAATTGTTTTCATCTTTTAGTTTAGTTTGATCTGACAATTAATCATGATGTTTTAAAATCATTCGAACAAAAGGTGCTCTAGAATCTATCAGCAGACTCATATTTCCAGTGTGAAATTCTTAACTAGAAACAATACATCCTGTTTAGTCCAAAAGGACAAAAAACCCAGTCTCATCTATCACTCCTAAAAATGATACTCCATGAAAACTCAATAACAGGGGTTACGGTGAAATATGCCAATATAACTAATTTAAAAAAAACCAAAAGCAATAATAACTTTATCATATACAATTAGCAGCAAGTTTTTACGGAATGACCGCTATTTTCCAGGCATGCTTTTGACAAATCAACTGAAATACCATATTTAATAGGCATAAGTTTATCTGTTATTACCTGGCAATTTTTGCGTGCTTCATTTCTTGATCTGAGAGGTGATTTGATAAAACGATAACATGATGACTGAAACTCAACCCAATGCTCAGGGCATTGCAATTCTGTCTCTCTTTGAAGGTAAACAGGAAAAGAGGAGCACACCAGAATAATACAAAATGTGAGCCACTTCATATCGGGAACCTGTTTCGTAAAAATGCAGAAATAGAATCAGCAACTGTTTACTAAAACAAATACGTAATTAAATAAAAATTTCCAAATTTTTAATTCTCCGACTTTTCAGATGCTTAAAATTTAACAATAAGGAGTAATTAAAAACACACACTAAAAAGGCGAAAAACTTAATCGGCACCCTATATCACCGTGAGTGGAATACAAAATTATTCTTGATTATATTAACAATTACATTACAACAGTTACCCGTTCTCTTGAAAAGGCCGAAGAGTAAATAATTATTCCAGTTGTCCAAAAGGCTTGAATACCCCACTTATTTCTTTTTTATTCTAATTATTCCCAGCTAACACTAAACTTTCAACACACCGTTAACGCCCTATGATTCATAAAATCGCGAATATATATTTCACGAATACTAACAAATGAAAGGCAAAAAATTACAGCAGTAATTACATCATTCAAGATGTTAACATAAAAAAAATTGCCATATAAGAGTTACACGCGTGAATTCGATGATTAGGACTCACCTTGGGAGTGGCTATTCTCAGAGATCGGCTAGCAGAGCAAGAAACTCACTTTCGCGCTAAAATATAAATCACACTAAAACAGTAACGAAAGATTTCAGAATATATCCAGTTGAAAGCCTTTTAGATTTAATTTGTAAATACATACAATAAGCATTTCTTACCTTATTTTGGGCAACATTTGTCACCTCCTTGCAAAGGTGTAAACAACTAATTTCACAAAAACAAACGCCAATCGCAAGATAGTACCAGCATTTCCCATGGGATTCTTGGCAGCACTGTAGAGTGGTAGACGGCGGTACGCTTATTTTTATGAAATACAGAGATTTTTAGTAAAATAAACTTGGCCCTAAACTCCCTTACGAATAGAAGGATTCATTGAAATGAATAGATTATAATACAATAATTGGCACTTTTATTACACTATTTTAACTACCTCAGAAACACGAATCTCGTGAAAAATATTTATGGGAAACTATGTCCATCTAAACAGGTCGTATCATACTTCCTTCGGGATAAATCCATATTTTTGAAGAATACCTCTGGTTCGTGCCATTCAAGACGTTGATTCCGTAAAATCTTTATCTAGAAAATAAAAGGTGAGCGCTGATGTTCCCTTCTCAGGAAACACAATGAGACAAGAGTAAAGGTGTTAATGCAGACACAGGGAGAATTTGATAAAGAACTCACGATTTAGCTTAATGGCGATTTCACGTGAAAAATCTGTGATACTTTGAGTACAGCAAACAAAAATTTTCTGACATTATAAAAAAATTATTGGAATTCTTAGTGTACCACTGGGAACTATCCAATGGCATGGGAGATTCGTACTATAATTATTTTCTATCAGTTTTTATGGGCACATATATGCAGCAAGGAAATATTTAACTGATTAAATCGCATAAAATGATTAAATGGTCCATTAGTTTCCTAAACAGGAATAATGTCCGAGCATTTTTGGGATGAGTGAATAGGTAATAATAAAATTACACATTGCATGATTAAGAATATCACAATGTCACTAACACAATTCGTTAATATTCATCACGTGTATCCATGAAAAGCAGAGACATTGTCAATCATATTAATTAATCATCTATCAAATGCAAGAGCCTTCTTTTCTTTCAAAGGGGCTATCAATTATACAGCCTAAAACAGTATTCAACCTGAAGGTTGATTTGGTAGGTGATGATAGAGTTCACCCAGCACTTAGCCCGAAGGCATGTGAAATTCACATATCAGGGTAGGGGGGCATTTCCTTTCCCTGTGTCAGATATGGTTTTCCAGGAAGTGCATTCTCCCTCTCCATGTATCCAGTATTTCCCTGCAGGAACGCAGTCATTTATGTTCTCTAACTGATCGCATACCATATTGACTTCTTCCTCCCTATGACTGCTTGGTAGCAAGTATACCTGAACAATGACCAAGTTGGTTGGCTCAGCTTTTACCTCTACTAATAATATTCTATCTGTTGCTCACTACATGTGAACTACGCTTCTTCCTATCTTTCTATTCGATATCATCATAACTTCTAGCTGGCTCTCATACCCTCCACTGTATATTGCTTAATAACTATCATTCCAGTAATCCCTGCTCTCCTTTGATCTCACCTTGCATAGACCTAAAATATCTCGCACATTTGTTCTTTCCATCTCTTGCTTTATATTCTTTAATTTTCCAGTACTCAATATTGTTCTATTATTCCAAGTTCCTATGCCACCTAATTCAGGTTTCTTCTTTTGCGCCTTCAGTGTTGCTACTGCTAGTTTTGCTTTACAAGGCTTTCTGAGATGACGACCGCAAAAGCCTTCTCTCTCCGACCACCGGGCATGATACATGGCCGATTTGGCCAAGCCCCATTCTTTCCAGGACTCCAAGGTGATGGTAAAGCGTGACAGATAATGTTCATTAGTTTTCATTCACTGTTGCAACTGTGGCACCTCAAGAGTTGTGAGATGGGTAACTTCTGTGATGGTGACCTGTAGCCTTCCTTATAGGCTGCTCTATCTGCCACATTGCAAGAAAAGTTACATAAAAGTAAGGCTTTATGCAGATTCAAAAGTCCAAGAATCACAGTGCAGCAAGAGCATCTGCAATGAGCATGATTGCTAGTGTATTATATTCATAAAGGTTTCCATGCAAAATCTTCAACATTAGATGAAATTACCCATGCACTCAGTGTTGCATTATTTGTTTTTCTTGACATGCTAATAAATCAAGTACTAATGACCACCCCACCTAAAGATATTATGTGATGCTCTAGCTCAATACAAATGACATGACTACCCTAGGTTGCAGCTGCTGCATGGTAATCTCACTCAAGAGACCTCATCCAGTCAAATTAAATTTTTTTTATTGTTATCTATGTTTTTGGGAGAAAATAATTTCATAATCATATTATGAAATAATTTTATCTTTATAAGGAGTATTTATAATTACAGTGTACTTGTAAAAGGTGTGTTGTAGCATGTGTGATAATAATGGAAGTTATTTACCATTTTAAAGTTAACCATAACTAGCTTGTCCTATTTATTTAGTAATTGCTCTTAATTTGTGCAGCTCCCATTCTTCCTGACCTTCACTACCACATCAACATTTTAATGGTACCTGAAAAGCATGTGCTAAGGGTTTTGAGATGTCGAATTATTACAGGCTTATAAAGAATGATGAGATAGATCCTATTCAGATGATCTGAATGGGATGGGAAACATAAAGTGAAACCATTCCAACTTGAGCAGATAGAACCTAGAATTATCACCAGATATGAGACTTCCCCATATGAGGTCTGTCCAATAAATACTCGGACTGAGGCCATAAAAACTTAATTTTGCAAAATTTAGTCTATATCATTTTGTCCCCTTCAAAGTACTCTCCATTCGTGCTATGCAGTTATTCCATATTCTTTTCCAATATTCAGAGCACCCTTGGAAGTCCTCGCCAGTTAGGCTTTTTAGTTTCCTCATCAGTTCATGTTTTATTATGTCCACATCTTTCCAGTGATGTCCCTTATCATATTTTTGCATTTTAGGAATAGAAAAAGTCGCAGGGGGAGAGATCTGGCAAATAAGGAGGATGATCAAGGATGGTGATTAAATTTTTTGCCAGAAACTGGTGAAAAATCAATGCTGAATGTGCAGGTGCATTGTTTTAGTGAAGGATCCATCCATCATGTTTGGTTAAAATAGTGTGCACTGTTGATTTTCCTAAATTCAGTTCATCAGCTATCATTCTGACCATTTTTTGACGATCGGTAAGGACAAGGGACCGCACACGATCAGTGTTGGCCCTGCATCATCCATGGCATCATGTTGGTCATCTTTAAAATGCTTAATCCACTTAAAAATAGATGTTTTCTTGAGAGCATTATCACTGTAAACCGCTGTCACCAACACTTCAGTAATTTCTTGTTAACTTTTATCCCCCTTCACCAAAACTTGATGGTGATTCATTGCTCCATGATTTCGTCAATTTCCATTTTCGACAAAAAGTAAAAGCAAGGACCACAGAAACTGACATACTGGCAACATGCGCACAGCTCGACAATCCAATAAGCACAAACAGCTCATTGGGTCTCAGGCAACCAAACCACTAGTGGGCGGAGTTATAGTCCACATAATGGCCACCAGATTGCACCAGTTCCCACAATTATTGCTCAGACCAAATATCTGGTGTCTCCTCTGATCAACAGATACAAAGAAGAATACATAGTAGCAGGTTTGGGGGAGGCGACCAACAGCCAAGGTCATTTGCATCATTAGGGGTGGAGAAGAAAGGATAAAGGGTGAAAAGAAACCTGGCATCAGCAATGGGTGCAAAGGGTGTAATTGTGTTCATTTTAGGAAAGTGAAAATACTGACAGGAAGCTGGAATGGAAAATCATTCTAACAGCCCAACATGCCAGGAAAATTACCTAAAGCAGTAATTTTTTAGTACAGCTGGAATGGATACGTTCATAAGGTACCGTTTGGTAAAGATATGGTCAGCAAGTTTAAACACTTAAATTAAATATGACATTGGTGAGCATAGCCTTAGTCAAGGCTTACTTGATGGAGGATGGGAAACTAAATAATTAAAATTTTACTCTAAGTGAACAGGAGAGGACATTAAAGGAATTCAAATCAAAAAAGACTGTGGGGAATGGCATTTCTGGGGAACTACTTGTAGGTTTAGGAAAATGCAGGAGGAAGAGTTTTTATGAAATAGCATCTGAGGGAGGAATTTGGCCATAAGATTTCATCAGATCAGTGCCTATTTAAAAATTGGAAAGGCAGCCAAACGAGAGGATTACAGAATCAAAAGTTTGATTTCGCATTTGGCTAAAGTGGGTTTCTGGATCATTAAGAGAAGAGAAAAGTAGTAGTTTTAAGGAAGGTTACCAAGAGCTGAGATCATTTGCATCAAAAAGGATGGACAGGAAGGGAGGAGAGATGCCTTCATTGGCATTAGCCTACTTTTAAGGAAAGTCACCAAGGAGTCTGCAGCTTAACATCCCATCCAACTGGCAGCGTGCTCACTCAGAGTGGTCTCTACAAAGCACCTCAAGTAGAGATTGGGATACCACTGAAAAATATCTGCCGCCTCTGGGTTTTGAACCTGGCCCTCTTGGTGAGAAGCCAGTACATTAGCCACCGCACCAATCTCAATCCCCGATGAAATCATACTCGTATATGCACAATAAGTAAGAACCTCACATAATACTTTTGGTAAAAATTGCATTGTTTTAAAACATTTGTTTTTTATGAGATAAAAAATAGGAAAGGTTAAAAAAGCACAATAAAACTGAAGAATTTCAAAATTAAATTACATTCCTAATTTTGATTTATTCATTCAAATTCATTTGAATCATTCAGTAGCAGTCAAATAAAGTCTATGCATGAAAGTAATAACATTAAATATTATAGAATCTTATTCTTATTCAGGGAGTGGTATGCGTGATGCCATTACAATAAAGAGATCACTAATTGAGAGGAATATAGAATACAATAAGGACGTATTTGCCCGTTTCATAGATTTCCAAAAAGCGTTTGACAGAGTGAATTGGGAAAAATTAATGAGTATATTGCAGAAAATAGGAATAGATTGAAGGGATAAGAGGCTAATCCGACACCTGTACATGTCTCACACTGCTCAGGTGCGAAAGGGGAATGGGGAGTTCAGATGGGCAGTGTTGGGAAGAGGTGTAAGTTAGGGGTGGCCATTATCACCTGTGCTGTTCAACGTATACTATATGTGGAGGAAATGATTATAGAGTCATGGAAAGAACTGGAGTTAGGAATGAAAGTTAGTGGGGAATTCGTGAAATCGGTTAGGTTTGCTGAAGGCCAAGCTCTAGGTAGTCAGTCAAGGGGTTGGAATCATTGATAAATAATATGGAAATTCAGTTTGATGGATATGGGATGAAAAGTAATATAAATAAAACCAAGTTTATGCAATTTTCCAAAAAGACAAAGCCTAAGCTTAACATTAAAATAGGAGGGGAAAAAATAGAGCAGGTAGAACAGTTTACGTATCTCGGAAGTGATTTGGACCAACACGGTCAAAGTAGTATGGACGTAAGGAGAAGAATTGCACGAGGCAAAGAGGCTTTCTCAAGGAGGAGGGAATTGATGACGGGGACGTTGAGTAGGGAGGTTAAGAAAAGACTCATTAAAACTTTGATATGGAGTGTAGCTATTGTATGGCATGGAAACGTGGTCACTGAAGCAGGTGGATAGACGCAGATTGGAGGCTTTAGAAATGTGGGTGTGGAGAAGAATGGAGAAGGTGAAATGGACCGAAAGGAAAACAAATGAGGAAGTACTAGGGATGGTGGGTGAGAAGAGGGGTTTGTTGGGAGAAATCCTATGGAGGCAGGAAAAATGGATGAAAGGCATATTTAGCAGCAGTGGGATGTTAAAGAAGGTAATAGAGGGGAGAATGTTAGGCAAACAAGGAAAGGGCAGGAACAGGATAGGGATGTTGGACGGGATGAAGGGAGGAAGGAAATACACAGAGATGAAGAGGGACCTGATGTAGAGTAGGTTGCTGGATTGTGTTTTGCTAGGAGTCACAAAATATTTATTTTGTAGTTGTGTCCATCCAAAGACCTACCTTAACCAGTAGATTACCTTATAATAATTCTTATTCATGATGTTAAGATATTCAAGCATTTTGCTCATTTGTAATTAATTAGTCTTACTACTACATGAAGCCAACCAGGGTCCTGAGTTTGATACTTGAAAAATTGTTATTCAAAGCATATTATGATGCACTATTCCACTGTTAATAACATGTATTTTGTTGGATGTTTCACCATTATTTCATCATCTTAATGTGCCTGAAAAAAAGTCCTTTACACCTGAACATGGACCTTTACACCAACATAGAAACTTAGGCCAAAATATATTTGATTGACTGTGGAATAGGGAATTATTATTTGCTAATCTATCATGTTTACCTTCCACATTATCATATCTGATTCCACAAAATTAATTAAGAAGTTTATATGAAGGTAAATTAATGTTAGTTTCTTCATTAATGGTTTTTAAAAGACTATAACTGGGATCGAACACATTGTAGCTCCTCCATACACCAACATGCCGGCTTCCATTCGATCCTTCTCGCCCATCAATATCTCATTGACAAAATCTCACTTTGATAATGAATTCAAAACTATTTTAAACAATGTTGATGGTAATAGCTACAAAGAGAATTAAATTGATAGATCAGTACGAAAAAAGCAAATAGGGACACAATACTTAACAGGTAATCTCTTCACATTACCCATTACTTGCTAATCAATTCAGCACCTCACCAAATCCAATCCCTCTCGATTTTATACCTCCTTGACACAAAGACCCGAGTTTACGACACCCTCCACTCTCTTTCTACCCCTCTGCTCAACACCCTCTGCCAAGCAACAGCGCACCTTTCAGTTAGTTGTATCCTGTTTCTGGCATAGTCTTTCCTTTCAATAATATTTCAAACTCCTCCCGCTACACATTATTAAAAGCGACCCTGGCGTTCATTTCTCTTAACCCAACAACTGGACCTCTATTTTCTATTCCCCCATTCTCTCCCCTTCCTTTCTTTCACTCACCAATAAATATTTTGATTACGATCGGAAATTTAACAGGAAAACAAGTTTTAAGTCACCATGTAAATGATCAGTCTTTGAATTAAATTTTTCAACGTCCAAGTATTCAACGTAGTTTAGTAGAGCACTTCATTTCAGGCGTTGAAATTTCCATGCATAGTTCAGATTATCACCAAATCGAGTACATTTCTTCTTATCGCGTAATGTACGTCCAAATGTCAGCAGGCGTTGAGAGTAGTGTAGAGAGAACTGAGACAACAGTTGGCTATGAGAGAGGGGATTAGGAAAGCTATGTGGGTATGAAAGAGGTGGGCTGCTCACGCGATGAATGGGGACTGCTCGGGGAGGGCTTTCTGAATAATTCTTCCTACTTTTTTTCTTTAAGGTCACCTCCAATGTTGACTGCATGGGGACTAAGCCTTTAAGTTGCACTTAAAGGGGGTTACAATATACGGAACTCGTGATTAATGAGTAGCATCCTTGGGACTCAGAATTGCATTGGCGCCGTTTTCTGCCATGTCAAAATTGTTGATGGGCGGCAAGGCGGGCGGCATGTCAATCATTGACGGGAGGGTGGGAAAAATGAGAAAGAAACTGAAATAGGGACGGTTGAGTCATATGAAGTGGCATGGCTGAGGGCATTGAGTGATGGTTGAGGGCATTGAGCGACATAGCTGAAGAGAGCATAGATGCAGCAGAATTCTCATGTAATCGACAGGGGTTTCCGTCAATTTTGAAAGGCTTGAGAGTTGAAAATATTTTAGTATGAAGTCTAAAAATACTTGAATCGAAAATTTTCCGCAATTTTTCGACCGATGACATATACCAAAATGCAATAACTTGCGGGAGAATGGGAAAGAACTAACTTAATGACCAAAATATCAGGTCTCACTTTGGGAAGCTTATCAAAGGGAATACTCGTACATGTACAACACGGAAAGAGCCGAGGATACGAGGAACGTCGTCACTCTCCTTGAGTCTGCATTGTGAATAGGAGCATTTCCAGGCAATGATTACCTTAAATTTACGTGAGTCCGCGGATGCGGACTCTGACCACAATTTAGTTGTTATGAAATGTAACGTCCGTTTCAAGAAGATAAGGCAAGGGCGGCGGGTTAGGAAATGGAATGTAGAAGCATTAAATGGACTAACGAGGAAGGAGTATCTGCAGGCTGTAGAGAAAATGATGGATGACGGTAAAGAACTTAGTACTATCGAAGAAAAATGGGAATGTATCAAGAAAGGGATATTGGAAGCCGCTAAAGACACTATAGGAACCGTTAACGGGAAAAGGATAAGGAAACCATGGGTAACGGATGAGATGATTGCAAAGATGGATGAGAGAAGAAGATGGAAGAATGTAAGCAGAGAGTTAGGCAAAATGAAGTACAAATAGTTAACAATAAATTGAGAAGGGCCACAAATAAAGCAAAAGAAGAATGGTGGAAAACGCAGTGCGAGGATATGGAATGTTTACAGAGGAAGGGAGGGAAATTGGTGCGCTCTACAGTAAGGTTAAATCACTATCGGGAAGTAAGAAAGGAAGATATGTGCTAACAATTAGAGATATCTGGGGTAAGATGATAAATGACTCAGAAAAGATCCGAGAGAAGTGGAAGGAATATATAGAAGCTCTGTATGGTAAAGAACTTAGGCCAACAAGTTTAGGCACAGAAAGAGAATATGACGTTGAGGAAGATAGCTTAGGTAAAGGCATACCCGACGATGAGATAGAAAGGGCTTTAAGGGAAATGAAATTAAAGAAGGCCATGGGGGTAGACAACATTCCTGCGGAACTACTGAAATGGTTGGGAAAATTTGGGAGGAAGAGTCTATATGGACTGATTCGTGGGGTCTATGAGGAAGGAATCTGATCGCAAGACTGTGCAATAAGTGTTAGTTCCTATTCCGAAAAACGTAAAGGCTACGTCATGTGAGGACTAAAGAACAATAAGTTTTATTTCCCACGCAGCTAAAGTTGTTCTCTGGATCATCAACACCAGGATTGAGAGTAGGGCAAATGATTACTTAGGGGATGATCAGTTTGGGTTTAGGAAAGAGAGAGGCACGCGTGATGCCATTGCAGTAATAAGACCGAGAAGAATATAGAATACAATCAGGACGTATTTTTCTGTTTCGTAGATTTCGAAAAAGCGTTTGATGAAGTGAATAGGGAAAAATACTAATGAGTATAATGCAGAAAATAGGAATTAGTAGATTGGAGGGACAGGAGGCTAATCCGCAACCTGTACATGTCTGAGACTGCTCAGGTGGGAGTGGGAAACGGAGAGTCCGGATGGGCAGTGTCAGGAAGAGGTGGAAGGCAGGGTTGCCCATTGTCACCGGTGCTGTTCAACGTATATGTGGAGGAAATGATTAAAGAGGCATGGGAAGAACTGGAGGTAGGAATGAGAGTCGGAGGGGAATTCATAAAATCGGTTAGGTTTGCTGATGACCAAGCATTAGTTGCTCAAACAGCCAAGGGGTTGCAAGCATTGCTGAGTGAATTGGAGGTTCAGTGCGATAAATATGGGATGAGAATAAATATTAATAAAACAAAGGTTATGCGATTTTCCAGAAAGAAAAAGGCTAAGCTAAATATTAAAATAGACGGGAAAAAATAGAGCAGGTAGAACAGTTTACATATCTCGGAAGTGTTTTGGACCAATACGGTCAAAGTGGTAGGGATGCAAGAAGAAGAATTGCGCTGGGCAAGGAGGCTTTCTCACGGAGGAGGGAGTTGATGACGGGTAGGTTGAGTAGGGATATTAAGACAAGAATAGTTAAAAACTCTGATATGGAGCGTAGCTACAGGGTTCGTCCGGAAAATAAGTGTACTGATTTTTTCCCGCCGCTCCAGGCGCGCCCAGCCCCGCTCTGACGAGCTGCGATTGGAGGGGGTATGTTGGCAAGCGACGCTGAAAAAGGCAGTCGGCTCTGAGCTGTGGTGTAGTGAGGAGCTCTGTTAACGCGAACCTCCACGCTCGACCCACGTCACGGAACGCGATGCCGAAGTTTTTGGAGCAGCGTTATTCCATGACATTTGCGGTAAAGCTTGGGAAATTGTCTACCGAAACTGTCGGTATGATTAACCAGGCTTACGGGGAGTCAGCCATGTCCAGAAACATGATCTTTCGGTGGCACAAGATGTTCGTGGAGGGCAGAGAAGAGGTCGACGACGAACCACGGCCTGGACGCCCATCAACGACACTCACCGACGAAAATGTGCGAAAAGTTCGCGATGTACTGAACCCTGATCGTTGTCTTAGTGTTAGGATGATAGCAGAGCAGTGTAATGTGCCAAGAACAATAGTGCACGAGATTATTAGGGACCAATTACAGATGCGAAAAATTTGTGCAAAGTTGGTGCCGAAAGTGCTCAGTGATGATCAAAGACTCAATCGTTTGGAAATCGCGACATAACTTGCGGATCACTGCAAAAATGATCCACATTTTTTAGAGAACGTTTCTGTTCCCGAAGATAAAGAGGAGTTTGAAAGGAACGCGATACGGAACTTTGGACGCCGTCAAAGAGGCCGTGACGACGTGTCTTCGAGAGGTTCCCGATGATGCCTTCGCAGGAGCGTTCCAGGAATGGGAACGCCGCTGGAACAAGTGTATCGACTCACAAGGGTCCTATTTTGAGGAATATTAGCTTAAGATATGTAAAGGTGTAATATTTTTTTTTCCTGAGCTCAGTACACTTATCTTCCGGACGAACCCTGTATGTACGGCGCGGAAACGTGGTCACTGAAGCAGGAGGATAGACGTAGTTTGGAGGCTTTTGAAATGTGGGTGAGGAGAAGAATGGAGAAGGTGAAATGGGCCGAAAGGAAAACAAATGAGGAAGTGCTGGAGATGGTGGGTGAGGAGAGGGGTTTGTTGAGAGAAATCCTATGGAGGCAGGAAAAATGGATGAAGGGCGTACTGAGCGTTAGTGGAATGTTGAAGAAGGTAATAGAGGGGAGAATGTTGGGCAAGCGAGGAAAGGGTAGGAACAGGATAGGGATGCTGGATGAGATGAAGGGAGGAAAGAAGTACACAGAAATGATGAGGGACCTGATGTAGATTAGGTTGCTGGATTGGGTTTTGTTTGGAGTTACAAAATGTTTATTTGATAGTTGTGTCCATCCAAAAACTTACCTTAACCGGTAGATTACCTAATAATAATAAAAATAAAATAATCTATGTTATAGTGAATTTTCATTGTGCCGTTGATATTTTTTTAAGTTTATTTGTATCGTATCGCTGATCTGCGGTTTCATAATCACCGAATCCGGAAGCGGGTGTTTAAATTTTGCCTCGAACCGGACGTCACCCGATTCAGATGGAGAGAGGTGACTAATGTTCCCATATCGATCAGTGGTCTAGTCCCATGCCGAAACGGTTTATCCATGACGGTATATGTCTAGGGTGATTTGATTGCTAAAGTCATGTTGGTAAACACCTGACGCCGCTTATAGTTGAGGATAAGTACGTGTTTTCACTGAATGATCATTTTATAAAATGAATCGTTTTACAAAATCAGTCTCCAAACCTCCGAAGGGTACGGTTTTCCGCAAATGCACCTGCAACAGCATTGGATCCTGCAATGTTTTAATTAGAGAGAGTTGTTGTGCCTCCGGTCAAGGAAGGCAAGTTTATCCATTATCGTGACTACTTATACACGATACAACATACATCTTATGCTTGAGCTTTTCTGCCTTAGTGTGCATCTTTTTTGACGCCACCCAGGTGAACGAAGTTTTATTGGTAATCGCAAACCGGAGTCTGCAATATCTTTAATCTTTTCCTCCATTTGCCAATTTAAATTTTCAACCGCCTCACTCACTCCTGATCGCATTTACCCATGTCCACGACATTGGATCATTTCGTCTGCAGAGGTAAATAATGAGAGTTTTGGAAAATTCGATGCCTTTCTTTACCCGTCATATCTGTGTGTCTTGAAAACTTGCCGAGTGTCTCCGATGATCTGTTGTTTCATAATGTTACCTAACCAGAAAACTAATCCAAAGTACTAATGTTGCTCCCTAACTTCGTCCGATTCCGCTTCTATGTAAAGAAGGAATAAGTCGTCTTTGGGTAGATCATCAGCTGGTATGTGGCATTTTTAATTATCTAATAAACCTCCACTGTTCATCTTCAACCAGCAGGTGCTATGAATGCAGCACCATTTTTCTTCTCTAGCCCCGTATTCTCGATATTTGCTTCCTCTAAGGTATACTGCCAACGTTTATGGGCAGGTGCAGCAGTGTGAAGAATTTGTGTTAATTCTTTCCTCGTGCAAGTGGCTGGTTGCGCTTTGACTATGTGATCTGGTTAGGTTTTAAACAAGATATCTTCTAGACTAGCAGTAGCATACGAGGTTGGTAAAGGTATTTCAACCATTACCAACACCCAGCCTCCATATGATAGCATTCGTTGCGCTATTTCTGTGCTCTATGATACTCTGGTCCTCAACAGTCTCTCCTCACAAAAAGAGCTTTTTATAAGTTCACTATTTAAACCATCTAATTCGTACGTGGGAACCAAACCACTGTTGGGAATAGTTATAACCTTGAAAATCTTCATTGAATAATTTGGATTGTAACCCTGGGTAACCTCTGCTCTGTAATACAAACGTAGTGACCTAATGAATACTTTATTCATAATCATCCATTTCTGAGATTTATATTGAAGCTTGGTACTTGAGAAATCATTGGATCACTTATCTGTGAAAGAGATACGTGTATTCCAGTGGTCGAGTATATCGTACTCCGTCCTTATGACATTTTGAGAGTTTTTCAAGCAAGTCAATGTAATTTAAGTTGTTATCTCAGTAACATCTTAGTATAGTTTTCCTTGCAAAGTTCTGTTAAACTATTCCATCACTGCAGCTTTGGGGACCGTTTTTTCATTAATTCCTTTAATCAGATCCCGTTTTCTGAGAGGGATTTTTTAAAGACACCATTTGCAAAGTCACTTCCTGTATCGCTTTGCAATTTTAGATGTATTTTTTCCATTCAGAATGTTACGTTAAGATACTATGAATTTCTCTATAGTCTTGCTTCTGTCTCCAATGGAATGCTTCAAGCATAATTTTGAAAACAAATCTGTTGCCGTAAGCCAATACTAACTATTTTCTTTTTTCATTTTTCTCATGCCACTCAAATCGCAATGCCAAGTCTCATCAATAACAAATACGCATCGATTCCAATGCAATTCTTTCCTAATTGGTTTGTGCATCCTGAGATTCCAAACATTCACTTGCCTGTTTCCTATCTCCTCTCTTCCCCACAACTTATTGAATATGGAAAAACTCCCATCATCTTGGGAGTCGTGACCAATAGCGCTAAAGATATATTTTTCACTCACGCCCTAGAGCTGTTTAGGAAGGACTCCTTCCCTCATTTTACGTTTCGGTCTGCCGCGAGAATGTTTCTGAGAGATCGACTCCTTAGGAATTTCCTTTCGTAGCTCACTTAATAACAATACCTCATTTTCCAATTCTTTCAAATTTCTGCGCCAGAATATCCTTTTGTTATACCGCTCGAGGCGCTTTACCATCAAGGAAAATGGCGTCTTTGTTTTCTTCTCGCGACGAGGTACGTCAATTTCTATCTCCGGAGTAATATCCTGCGGCATTAAGGGCAGCAAAATGATCTTTCTTTTCTATGCTGTCTTCTCTAAATACAAATCCAGAGCGCGTCAGTGATAACACCTTTTCTTTGAAAGGAACATTTTACTCGATAGCACTCATCCTTTAATCTAACTAGGATATTCCATTCGTTAGCGCCTATCTCTATACAGCGTCGTGGCTTATAGCGAGAAATTTTCCCAGCCACATGCCATCAAGCTTCAACAACACCACTCAATATGAGCCCGGCATTATAGGCAAAAACCCTACTTTTTATGCAAAAGGTGAAGTTTTGTCCTCAAAGGGAATTTGATGGAGGCTGACCTTCCTCAGCGTCCCCGTGAACCATCCCAGTTTTTTCTTCGATGTGTGACTGACCTTCTGGTCTCGTTTTGAACAACTTTGACTCAGTGTTTCCATGACATCGTCGCTAGATGGCTCTTAATACATGTTAGATGTTAGATGGCTCATGGAAACGTGCTCTTCAATACCTGTAAAATATACTTGTTGCTTCAATCCCTTCATTTTCCATGAAACTGCCGACCTGGTTGTTGCTGGCGTGAATTACTGTTATTTCCCCTGGAAAATATTTGTTCTGAATCGCAAGCATTTGTACTTTATCTCCTACGAAAATTCGAGGACTCTGTAGCTGTACGGTTCGTTCTTGAACTCCATATATACTCTCACCAGTTCTCCATGATTCTCTATGTAAGCCTGTTATGCGAGGTGATCAAATTATCTACGGTCACGAAAGTTCCCAACTGCTCCAATATATACGTACTTGGAAATTTTTAAAGCAAGTAGAAGTTAGTATTCACCTAAAGTTTTGCAGTCCATTCTAATCTACATAACCTGTGTTAACGTTTAGTCCTCGCCAAAAACGTCTTCCATGGTCAAAATACAATAAAAAGTCAAGGCGAGCACTAGCTAAAGTCCGAGCATTTAGTTTGGTCTAAGAGTTATCTCATTCGTACGGAAAAGCATTTTTGCGTGTATTAAATCTAATTTACTGACAAAAACCATCGCCTTGCGACAGAATTTTTCATCAGAGATATCCTCGGCAAATTGGGCCATAGAAGATGTCATAAAATGGAAAGTATCGAAAAAACGTATGCCGAAATAACCTCTCGTGTTCTTAATGAAAGAAATATGTTTATTCTCAGAGCCGGGAATGCAATGGAATTTATTTTCATCATTTGCCGATGTCGAGACAATAAGGCGAGCATCTTAACAGCAAAAATTATGTAAGATAACGGGGAGAACATAAGGGATTCTGGAGTCCAAATTGCACTAGGAATGAAGCGCTACTCTGCACGCATCAGTTAGTTGACAAAGATCCCTGTCGAGGACCACCCCTAGTTCCTCAACGTATTGAATGCAAATTGTTTCAATCTCAAATTTTAAAATTTAGGCCGAAAATATCGGAGTAATTGGTTTAAAGTTCTTATACACTTTCTGGGCATATTTAGCAGTCTCTTTCATTTTTAATTGAAAATATTTACAGCATCTCAGCCCCGTTACAAGATCGGTTCAAAGATGTGACCGCCAGTAATTATCAATTCGCAAAGTAAAGACATTTCTTCATGCTTTTCCATTTTTTTGGAGTGACATTGATCGTCACTTGGAATTTAGTGTTGAATTTGGACAATATTTGTTTTAAATTCAGCTACGATTGCTAAAACTCATGTATATTTCCCGATATTTTAGGTTTAACCATTTTGTTCTCATCCGTGGGAAGAACTATTCGGGGTCTTATTATTTGAAATCTAAAATATATACTCATAACTTGCCATGGGTATGGAAATGGGAAAAAAGCTTGCAAATATAAATACGTAAACAATGTTTCGTCGCCTGCGTGTGCACCAGATGCGAGAAATGTTTAAGCCAACAAAATTGAAAATTTTCACTCTCTCTTAGGCACAGGGATAGGCAACGGAAATAGGATACGCATTTGATCTATTATTTTATGCGAAAAACTTAATAGAAATATTTATCACTTGCTAAAATTTAAATGTTTTTCACAAAGTTTAACTGGATATTCATCGTGGGCCAATTGGTATCCTTGTTAAATTTTCGTATGGTTGTCCAATGTCACTTGAAACCTTGTCAGGGTGAGCTACAAATTTTTGCTGAAAGTTGTGTGCTTGAAGGGAAACTCCTCGTTTTTCATATTTACCACGAAGTAAGTCATCGAAATATTTGCCGGAAGCGCAGCAAACATCAATTTTCTCAATGACGTGTATTCATGAATACCCAACTTATCTGACAACCATTTGGACCCTTTTGCAATTCTTATGGTTTTTCCTTCGAGAATTCGTGAAAAAATATATTTAAAATGGCAGTTACGTCTTCACAATGCAACTTTTACTGTGTTAGCCCGTCTTACAATACCAATGATTTCACTCCTGTCCCTTCAACGACCTACACATTGCGAGTAAATCAATTTTTAAAGTCATGTATTTACACCATCAACCCATTGAGTTCAAATTTTTAACGTTGATGTCACAATTCCATGTTCTGGTGAGATATTTCCTGGACACAATTTCCATTGTTGTTAGGACTCATATGCAATAGTTTTTCCAATTAATAATAACAAAGTTTCACAGATAAATTGGTCCTGCAATGCTCAGTATATCCGCTAATAAATGAATAAATAAATATATATATATATATATTTATATATATCTATATGTGTGTATAAATTATTATGTATTATATATAAATATATACGCGTGTGTATATACAGGTATATGAGGGGTGGTGGTAGTCCAGGGAAGAGCGTTGGACTACTGACCGGAGGGCCCGGGTTTGATTCCCGGGCAAGGAACTCTGGGCACTTGCAGCTCCACCCAAGTTACACCCGTTAACGACAAACTTGAAGTGGTGGAAGGGATAAAACTGTGTGGGCGGGAGCAATGATAATTACTCCTGGTAGGGTCACCCATACCAGATAGGTTTAAGGTTAATAGCCAGACAAAAGGTAGTCCACGCAGCGTCTGTTCCTCAGTGAGGCGGCTGCAAAGGCGCCTGACCCCAGGGGGCAACCATTACGTGATGATGTCACGTTAAAAACACTATTGAGGAAGGCTACGGGAAACTACCTCAGTTATTATTCTCATGATTTTCATGGTGGACAGTATAGAGAATATCAGTCCTGGCACTACGAGATTCGTTCCAATCGACCGTGTCGTGCCCGGCAGCAGGGGGGGGGAGGTCGAGGGAGCGGGGGTCGTCATCTCAAACAACCCTTGCAAAGGAAAACCGAAAGCGGCAGCACAGGAGATGCAGAAGAAGAAGACCGAATTAGTTAGAATAGGAACTTGAAAGTTAGGATAATGTTGAGGACCGGAAAATTAGAGAATATAAAGCGAGAGATGGAAATCGGAGAAAAAATCATGAGCGAGATGAAGGAGCTGAGTACTATCGAGGAAAAATATAAATATATCTAAAAAGGAATATTGAGAGCCGCAAATGAAACGGTTGGAACTGTTAATAGGACAAAGACAAGGAAGCCATGGATCACGGATGAGATGAATAGGAAGATAGATGAAAGAAGAGAATGAAAGAATGTAAACACAAAGTTAGGTAGAAGGAAGTGCAAGAAGTTAAATAATAAATTGAGACGAATAACAAAAAAGAAAATGGGAGATCGTGTACAGAGAGTTAGGCAAAAAGGAAGCATAAGAATAAAATAATAAATGAGACGGATAAAAAATAAAGCAAAAGAAGCATGGTGGAAGGCGCAACGCGAGGTTATGGAAAATGTGGAGAGGAAGGGTGAAATTGCTGCGCTACACAAAAAGGAAATACACTACGAGTTAGTAAAAAGAGAAGAGAGATCTGATTGAGCTGAAATGAGCCGGAACAGAGCTGAGTACTATCGAGAAAAAAGATGAATAATGAAAAAGGGATACTGAAATCCGCAAAAGAAACTGTTAATAGGATAAAGACAAGGAAACCATGGATCACGGATGAAAGAAAGTTAAATGAGAGAAGAAAATGGAAGAATGTAAACACAGATTTAGGCAGTACGGAGAGTTAAATAATAAATTAAGGCGGGCAACAAATAAAGCAAAATAAGCATGGTGGAAGACACAGTGCGAGAATATGGAAAGTTTGCAGAAGAAGGATAAAATTGGTGCGCGATACAAGAAGGTTGAAACACTATTAAAAAGTAAGAAGGGACTATCTGTGTTAACAGAGATAAGTCGGGACAAAAATTTGAAACAGAAAATATCCAAGAGAGATGGAAGGAATACATAGAAGAGCTGTATGTTAAAGTACTTAGGCCAACAAGGTTAAACATTGAAAGAGAATATGATGCCATGAAGATAGCTTCCAGGCATACACGACAGAAAGGGCATTCGGGAGAGGAAATCAAATGAGGCGGTGTGAGTAAAGAACATTCAAGCGGAACTACTAAAAGGATTCGAAAAATATGGGAGGAAGAGTCTATATGGACTCATTCGTAGCATCTATAAGGAAGGAATCTAGCAAGAAGACTTCATGAGATCAGTCTGTCCTGTCCTATTCCGAAAAAGGTAAAGGCTACATCATATGAGGAATACAGAGCATTAAGTTATAATTCCTACGCAGCTCAAGCTGTTCTCAGGTTCATCAACAAAAAGATGGAGAGCAGGTAAATGATTACTTAGGAGATGATCAATTTGGGTTTAGGAAAGGGAGAGGCTCGTATGATACCACTGCAGTAATGAGGTCACCAATCGAGAGGATTATAGAATACAATCAGGATGTATTTACCTGTTTCGTAGATTTGGAAAAGGCTTTTGATAGAGTGAATTGGGAAAAATTAACGAGTATATTGCAGAAAACAGGAATATATTGGAGGGATAGGAGGCTAATCCGGCACCTGTACGTGTCTCAGACAGCTTAGGTGCGAGTGGGGAACGAAGAGTCCGGATAGGCAGTGTTAGGAAGAGGTGTAAGGCAGGGTTGTCCATTATCACCGGTACTGTTCAACATATATGTGGAGGGAGTGATTAATGAGGCAAAGGAAGAACTGGAGATGGGCATGAAAGTCGGTGGGGTATGTCGAACTAGTTAGGTTTGCTGATAACCAAGCTCTAGGTAGTAGGTCGGTCAGGGGGTTGGAAGCAATGATGAATGATATGGAAATCCAGTACGATATATATTGGAATGTATATATGTGTATGAGAATCAATATGTATGTACATATATTTTTATATATAAATATATAAAAATATATAAACACAGTAATCAACCCGAATGTCGGTTTAGTAGGTAATGGAAGAGTTCACCCAGTACTAAGCCCGACGGCGTGTGGATATTCACACATCAGGGTAGGGGGGCCAGTTCCTTCCCATGTGCCGGTTATGGTTTCCCAGAAAGATCTGGTACCCAAAAAATCACATAGCTTGGGTGGAGCTGCAGGTTCCCAGAGTGCCTTACCCGGGAATCGAACCCGGGACCCTCTGGTCCCACGCTTTACCCCGTGGACTACCGCGACCACATTCTATATTATAGAAGAAAGATTATGTGATTTCCCAGAGGGACGAATGCTAAGCTTAACATTTAATTAAGAGACCAAAAGCTAGAGCAGTTTACGTATGTCGAAAGTGTTTTGGATTAAATGTTCAAAGTAGTAGGGACTTAAGGAGGAGCATTGCACTAGGCAAAGAGGCTTTCCAAGAAGGTGGGAGTTGATGACAGGGACGTTGAGTAAGGATGTTAAGAAATGGCTCTTGATAATGTTGATAAGGATCGTGGTTAAAAGCAGCGCGGAAACATGGTCAGTGAAACAGGAGGATAGACGTAGATTGTAGGTTTTTAAAAAGGGGGTTTGGAGAAGGATGGAGAAGGTGAAGTGGACAGAAATAAAATTAAACGAGGAACAACTAGGTATGATGGGTGATGAGAGGGAATTGTTGGGGGGAATCACAAGAAGGCAGGAAATATGGATGAAAAGCATATTGATCGGCAGTAGGATGTGGAAGACTGTAATAGAAAGGAGAATTTTAGGCATACGAGGAAAGGGCAGGAATAGGGACAAGATGATGGGAGGAAGAAAGGAAGAGATGAAGAGAAACTTGCTATAGAGTAGGATGTTGGGTTGTGTTTTGTTAGGAGAAACAAAGTATTTTATTGGTAGTTGTGTTCATTTAAAACCTACCTTAACCGTTAGATTACCTAATGTGTGAGCGTTTACCATTTGAGTATGTGCGTGTATAAATGCCATTTTTTCAATACCTATGATAACACCTTTTTATTATTATTATTTTTTCAATGCTAAGATTTATTTGTTGGTGTACTACCCATTATACCCGATCAAATGCTGATTACCTTAAACGCAGATATATTTTAAGCTTACAATCCTTTGTATTTGGCCGAAAATTTCTGAAGGCGGTTTTATCTATTATTTTCTCTTGAATTATGTTTTGTAAAACGAATTGTTTCTAACGGAGTACCAAATTCAGTTTGACGTTCTTTTTTTAGCAATACTCCACATCTTTCTTGAAATTATACATTTTGCAGTGAATGAAACAAATGAAAGGGTTTTTGATGCTGAGATTCAAATAATTTGTAACGTTTTTGCAATTGATAATGACAATGAATTCAGATTCGCATTTGGGAACCACATATGGATTAACGCAATTCCAATAAGACATTAAGTTGTATTTGGCGAAGCATATTATACTCCAAAATTGCCTGACGTGATTATATAAGTAATTCATAACACATGCAAGAGACTCTTTTTGTATCGGTGGGTAGCAGGCGAAAGGTGACAATATCCTTTTAACACCCTCAGAAAACTGCTTAATAAATTTTCCTCGCGTTTTATATGAAGGATATCTTTTTTCAACATTCTAAAGGTTTTAAACTTCAGACAAATTATTTGTTCAAAGGCCATTACTCTGCTTGAATTTCATCTTGGATTTGTTTAAGAGCATAATGGGTGACAATTCCTTAATATTCACGAGAGTCTGGCTTAAGAAGTGCGGGCGGCGGCATGGATAGTATGGATTGCCTAGAGGCCGGCGAGCGTCCGTTGCTCAATAGCTGTTCCTAATCTATATGCTTTCAATTGTAACCAAACTTGCACCATCTATTTATTTGCTGGGAAGCCACCAGTCAGTATTCTCTGCATAAATGTTATTAAATTTTCGAAAAAATGTTTTCCCGGAAAATGTAGAACTACAAAATCTCCGTGTGATCTTAAATCAGCCTTTCGCGTGCGGTTTCCACCATTATACGTTATGAAGAAAAAGGTACAAAATGATACAAATATTTTTGTGGGATTGGCTGACTGAAGGGGACTAGCCTCCAAAATGAAATTTCTCCTTAAACCGCCAATTCCCATAGTCTTGATTACAGGGTTCGTCCGGAAAATAAGTGTACTGAGCTCAGGAAAAAAAATTTATTACACTTTTACATATCTTAAGCTAATATTCAATATTATATTATTAATATTTCAAACTCCTCTTTATCTTCGGGAACAGAAAGAAGTACGGTGGTGCCAAGTCCGGGCTGTAGGGCGGGTGCGGCGGCGTTGCCACGCCGTGCTTGGCCAAGAAGTCCGGCACGACAAGCGCGGTGTGAGACGGCGCATTGTCGTGAAGCAGCCGCCAGATGTTTTTGATCGCTGGCCGGACGCAGACGACTCGTTTTCGAAGCCTGTCGAGCACTTGGACGTAAAATGCAGCATTTACAGTTTGTCGTTCAGGTACAAATTCGTAGTGGACGACTCCCCTTTTGTCAAAAAAGACAATGAGCTTATTACACTTATTTTCCGGACGAACCCTGTATTATTACTCCCTATTTTGTTGGATTCCTGATTAATGGAAGGCAGATATAAGACAGCATATGCACGATATAAGACATAAACCAAAGGCTTCAATATTAGAAAACACCATGCTATATCATCATCTGCATTATATCATTCAGGACTGGTTGTGAAATGCGTAATATGCGACTCACAGAGTAGTCATACGGCGTATTCGTGTTCGGAAAACATTTTGCACTTGAAAGTCAATGCGTATTTAGAAATCTAGTGATATCTTTTCTCTGCATTAACTGACCATGACTGTTTTCTATTTCATAAAAATACTTCCCGATAATTAAGATATCAAATCTAGAAAGCACGTGACGGACACTCATCTTCTGGATGATGTGCATTCTTCATGGAGAGGTCTTAGTCATTTATTCGTCGTCATCTTGCTGGAAGCCATGATTACAGCCATAGATAACCTTGTGAGTGAAGAGAAAGAGTAAACTCGGCTAGGACAGTTGACCATGAGCCCCTTACCCTCCAAGCAAACCTCCGAAAATTAGGTGAATGGTTCAAATTTGACTGTGAATTTTGAAGGACATATTAACATATTTTTTACCCCATTTCCATTTTGCTTCATAAAAATCTGGTAACAGTGACCCTAGCATTGTGTAAATGCCAGTCATCTCTTACGTGTCTTAATGATTGATAAGATATAAATGATATATTAAATAAAACTTAGTTAAAAATTGAAAAAAGCCCTAGTTGAAAGAACTTAAGCATTCTAAAACAGGATACCACTACATTGTCATGCCATAAAAGGAAGTGGGCGATCTTTTGTGCTCAAACTTTCCTTTATTCGTATCTATCACAAATCCTTTTTCACTTACATTGCCAATTTTCTAACTAATAAAAAGAGGCTCATTATTGTGTCATTATAACCCAAAAATACGCGAAATAACATTAAGGGCTTTAAATATTAACACAAAATCAACTAATAATACGTGAATATTGGCGGAAATCAGAAGTTTAACATGAATAATATTGTTCATTAGATAACTGTTTGAGAAATACGCTTTCCGTGTACAATTATGTTTATAGATAAGCTACTGGTTAAGGTTTTGGATGGATACAACTGCCAAATAAATATCTTATATCTCCTAACAAAACACAACTCAACATCCTACTCTACAACCAACCCCTCTTCATCTTTTATGCTTCCTTCCTCCCTTCATTCCGTCCAACATCTCCTATGCTTGCCCCTTCCTCTTTTAGCCGACATTCTCCCATCTATCACAGCCACCAACATCCGACTGCCAATAAATATGCTTTGCATCCATTTTTTCTATCTCCTTATGATTTCTCTTAACAATCCCTTCTCCTAGCAATCCACCGTACCTAGCAATTCCTCATTTGTTTTCGTGTCTGTCCACTACACCTTCACATCCACATTTCAAAAGCTTCAAATCTACGTCTATTATCCTTCTTCAGTGACCATGTTTTCCGCGACGCCCAAAACTACGCTCCATGTTAAAGTCCCAACGAGCTTTTTTCTAACATCCTGACTTAACGCCCCTGTCGTCAATTCCCTCATCCTTGTGAAACCTTCATTGCCTGATGCAATTTTTCTCCTTATGTCCCTACTACTTTAACCATTTTGGTCCCAAACACTTCCGAGATAGGTAAACTGTTCTACCTGCTCAAGTTTTTGCCGTCTTATTTTAATGTTTAGTTTAGCCTTTTTCTTTCTGCAAAATCGCATAACCTTTGTTTTATTTATATTTATTCCCATCCCATACACATCGCACTGAATTTTCAATTCATTCATCAATGCTTGTAACCCCTTGGCTGACTGACAAACTAAAGCTTGGTCATCAGCAAACATAATTGAATTACAAATTCCCCGCTAACTTTCATTCCTATCTCCAGTTCTTTCCATGTCTCTTTTTCCTCCAAATTCCTTCATGAAATCGTTTCCTCCACATACTTATACATGTACGTTGAACAGCATAGTAAAAAACTCTTACTAATGAACAACTTGAACTTTTCCTATCGCCAAATATCGTACTCAGTGAAATTATATATATATATATATTAGGTAATCTACCGGTTAAGGTAGTTTTTTTTCAGTGAAATTACGTACCTATTAAACAGTCAATGACATTATAAAGCATTTCAGCGACAAAAAAGAGACGTTTCAGGCGTGATATGGTGGAATATCATGATTAATTGAAATTGGCAATTTTCCTCAAAATAAAATGTAGTAAAATGTAAAAAATGTAAAATAGGAAAACATGGTCGCATTAAATTTTATTTTGTGGAAAATTGCCAATTTTAATTAATTTCAGCGACAGTTATTCATATCCGACAGGACTAGGAGTAATCCTATCCCCACATTAAATTGTAAATGTGATCGTTAATAATGAGTATGTCTTTACTCGCACGACAAAAAATTGTGCAATGGCTAATCATATTATTAAGTTAGGATATACCAAACTATATTTAAAGCCACCAAAATGAATACTGTTTTAAGGTAAGGGCCCCTACCTTTCATGTTTTACAATAATCACTTAAGTTCCCGCGTGTGCAACACACTTTATTCACATATAATTCAGTCATGGACAGAAAAAGAGAGTCCCTGTATATTCTGGGTTTATGTACAATAATTTAGACCACAAGACGCATTGATGTAGTTACTGGAGTTTTCTATTTCTGCATGGCTCTTTGTAAGCCACCGCTATGGTACGTGGCAGGGAGTGAGTGAACACGACACAACAAATTAGGTTTCACCTAATTGTTAGTTACCAATAACAATTTTAAATAATTCAAATAATGGAGATAATTTTAAGTACAGGTACACACACTGCGGTGTCAAAGAGTGAAGTATCGACTTAGAAATAAGCTAATTAGGATTTTGAAAATATTTTATTCCCACACGATGGTCGTTCGCAGTTCTTTTTATCCCTTATCCTTCGCAGGGAAAATAAAATTTTCAATGTTGTTGTTTGATACTGCGAATTATATATATTACAAGAACAGTTCTAAATTTTGGAATAAAAGAAAAGAGGTACTATAAAGGTAAATAATAAAACGGATCGAGCTTAGCAACCCAGAACCTTTGAAATCCTCGTGTGTTACATTGACGTCGAGTCATTCAAGGATTAAAAAATCAAAAGAATGTACGGGTCAGCCATAAGGAAGCCAGGCTTCACTAGAGGAGTAGAAAAATGAAATGAAAATATATCGGGGATAACGCAACGAGTAATTGGGATTAAATGTTGACTCTAACAAACTGAGGAAAAGGGCCAAGGAAAAACCACGAGAGGGGCCTAATGGAAAATGCTGATATCATGAAATATGAGGGATTGGCCGGAACAGATTATTTAGGATAGCTGAAATGCGCTCCTCCCAACTCGAAGTTGTCCTCCGATTAATAGGGCGTGATGATGATGTAGATAGCATAGAAATATAATATATAATAGAAAAGATATAAAAGCAGAGAAAAATTGAAAAAGAAAGTAGATACTCCGCTTTTGATTGGTCGCGTTTGGAGAGCACGCAGCAAATACCTGGAATTCACGGGAGAAAACGTTAATTAAGGGCTTGGAAAATGTTCATCGTGAACCCGCTAGGCTTGTTAAAAATTTTTATGAAAAGAGAGTATGCTTGTCTGGTATGTTGGAGGCATTAGGTTAGGAGCCTCTTGATTCTCAAAGAGAAGAGATAAGGCAGACTTTTTAAAAAGGACAGGATACCTGAATTTTGTTTCAACGTAGAGACAATTATTATTGCACATTATATGGGTAGATTACGCAGGATCACAGGAATGAAATAAAAGAGATAGACACTATCACATTCAGAGTCTAGGGCTCGATCTTACCTCGTACAAAACGCAGTCATAACAAAATCGTACCACGAACTTTTAGAAAGGTGCCCAAAGTAAATGAAGAGAGATAGAAACCCTCACAGGCTTAAAGGAATAAATTATTGACCAATTGGATTTGCACATAATTGCTGAAACGGCAACGACATTTTATGGGTTTGGAAAAATTAATGGATCTAAAAATAAATTATTTGCCAAATATGGAATGAAATAATTTTTCACAAATCTGTTTGAAATTTTGAGATCTCTCAAAGATATTATAACCAACCAACTTTTCAAAATGATAAAAATGATCCATCCTCTTTTTATCGGCGAAAAATTTCAACCACTCAGAGAGTTCCCGATGTTGACTCACGGATGCCAATCAATGAAAGGACTGCTCTCTTGGTGTGTATTTTACCTTTTCAACGAAAGCAATTCTACACTGATGGAATTAATATTTATAACTCATAGAAGGACGAAAATTCCTCTTCACTTGGAAGCCTGCTGTTCCTTAGGGTATGAGACACCACTAACTACGTCTTACTTTAAGGAGAATTTTCACATTAGCGACATGATTGGAATGACATACACAGCCTTAATTTTGCTCTTTTATAGACACTTGAAGGCATCTACGACTGGATGCGGGCGATTATATCACGCCGTGACGCTCTCTTACGCATTAACCCATTGATTTAGCGTTATGACTGCGTTTTCGGTAGACTTCGCCCAGAAGTGTGGGAAAGGAGCATTAGATGGGATGACGTCGGTGCGGAGTGTCTTCCAGCGGCGGGTTGAAAGGCAAACGGTGATTTCTGGTTTCAATCAACAAGTGCAACGCCTCTTACCCGCTCACCAGAGGCTCTCCACTCCCCAGATGGTGGAAGGTGTTCGCCCCAACCTTTTATTAATCAGTAGTTAATCTCAGGCGCATGGCCAGTGGGCAGCTGCTACCTAACCAGAATCTGTGAAACACTTTACATAGACAAATATCCATGATGATGATAACGATATCCAAGGTATCGACAGAGCTGAATTGCTTTTGGGTGAGAAAATTTAGAAAGATTCGTAGGTATAGATGCTCTGTAGGATGAAATAACGCACACTACTTTTATTACATTAGGTTGTAGGTTGTATTTTGGTTAGGTTAGGTTGTATTTTGACGCAAAAATTGTCTCCGTATCTTGAAATTTGTTCATTACAAGTGGCGTGGATTCAAAAATCCGCGTCACAACCGGCTGGTCATAAATAAATTCTATATGAAATATTCACGTGTGGCATCTTTTTATGAATACCTATGAGTGAAATAGTGGCAAAGGAATAAAACTTACAAAATGCAGAGTCATGAAAGTTTGAAGTGATGGGAAACGTGGAATTACGTATCAGATAGACGGGCTGGAATAAGATACTTAATATTAACAATCATTCCTACATCCAGTCCATCATGCGGGGCATAAAATAGAAGAATATGCGAGGTCAACCTTAAAAGAAACTTGGCTTCATTAGAAGGGTTGTCGGGAACGCAATGAGAGAGTAAAGAAGTTGCATGGATTAGTCTTCATAAATTACTCCACGTTAGTTGTATACAAGGACAGATATGATTCTCCCCTAGTACACCTATCGATCTTAATGTTTCTTTAGTATATTTGTGTTCCGTCTGGGTTTCTGTGTCACTTTCTTCAACTTCTTGTATTTCAGTCGGTTGTCCATGACCATCAGGTTATAATCGCTACTTATATCTGCGCTGCGCTCTTATATCTGGAAACGAAGTCAAGCCCTTACATTGCTTGACTTCGTTTTTATGTTTCGTTCTGATTAAGATGCGATCAATTTTGTGTCCCAATTGCCCTGTCCCTTGATGTAATAAACTCCTACAGATACTATATCCCATCCTCGTTCCCGTTATGAACAATTCCAAATCCCCCTTCACCCATATTCAAGCCGGCTGTTCTCATACCCACTGGCGTGTGTTCAAATGAGCCAGGCCAGCGCGAGTGTGCAGCTGAAATCAAAATATGAGGGGGGGGGGGGAAGATACGTCGCGGGGGAAATGTGATTCGAGGGAAGAGGATCGTTCCTCAAGAGAGAGGGTAGTTCCTCAAAGAACTGGGATCCAAATGAAATTACACGTACGTAAGTGGGTACGAAACGTAAATTATTCTTTTTTTTATGAATCAATGTATTCCAACCTGTGGCATGTATACAATCATCAGTAGTACGTGAAGTGCCATCTGATGGTGCGCGAACATAAAATGCCGGAACATATCGCAAGTGGATGTCAATCTGAGACCAAAACTTAATCTGAAATCAGAGAACTAGTTTCAAAAGATCCAAGCTAAATCATTCTGTTTCATTTTTTTTTGTCCTTCGTCAATTTTCGACATTTTAAATTACAAGTTATGGCACGTTTTTACCATAAATACTTGAGCTTGATTAAATTATTTTTCACCTTGTTATTCATTACGTGGCTATCTCCCGATAGTATCCTATATAATTAAAGGCTTTGTGACATTTGAAGTTCATAGAGAATCAAAAGTGATGCTTCATTAAACACTGCTATAAATAAATTTAGCCGAGAGAAAGGCTATGTTACTAACCTCTTTCCAGTTTCACAGAAAATTGCATTCCATTTTAATTTACTCGATAATTGGTTTGATAAGAGAAATAATTTTGCGGTAAATAAGTACGGCTGATTAATTTCACCGTGCATTTATATATTGGGTGCCAACCAGAGGTTTTCGAAGAAGATTCCGGTCTCTGGAAATCAGAAACGCTACATGGAGCATAGAATTTCCAAAGATGTGGCCTGGAATAAAACCTAGGACCATTCGGCGTCAGGCCCTAGCTCGATTACACACAGATGGGTCCCAGATTACCTAGAAGCCGTTGGTACCAACCTGCGTATTAACAAGCAGTTGTGGGCCGCATTCGAATCGTGGGTTGTGGCCACGTTCATTTAAATATTTCCACGCCTACCATGTTATCAACACAAGCCGCCCACTACATAGTATATAGCCATTCTGTAATTGACAAAGAGAACCACGACTTTTCATCTCTAGAAATGGTCAAGAAAACGAAATATTCCACTGAATCAACGAGGAAGTGATGTTACTAAATGTTGAAGTCATTACGACACAGCACCTCCAACAGCGAGAAAGGAAATTCGTCACTGGATCCATTCTCACCACTAATTACAATGTCAATATAATTTGTCATCAGACACTTAGCAGGAAGGATATAAACAATAGTACTCTTCTTTTTCTGAAACCCCAATGGTTTAACAATGCAATAGTTTGATATTTCGTAAAATAAATGTGTAACGAAATATTCTAAGCTGTTTTAAAGCCTCCTGAAAAGTTCTATGCGAACGGCGCAAATTATCGAGATACGATCTTCTGATTCTAATTCCAAATCGTAGTACTCGTAACACTCAGGATGAATAAGCAGAAACCTTTTCTTACCTCTTCAACTTTCGCTATAATAAACAGCGTAAGAGGAGCTGCTTGCCTCAATTCCTAATCTATATAATGCAACCTTTTATCAACCACTCTACGACTATTATTGTGTACTTTGGTGTGCACACCGCAGAAAATTTATTTCAACTGTGAAGTGTAACATTCAGGCGATATTCTGTTGGAATACGCCCTATAAAACTGATAATTATCATTAATATTTGAAACGTCTCATTCTAAACGCAAAAAAAACCTACAGTAGAAAATGGGTGATCGCTCCCACAATGGATGGTGGCCTGAATTTGGAAGTTTCACTTCGAATTAAAAAAATAGTCAAGTTTCACATTCACAAAGACAATCAACGTAAAATAATATTTACACGCAAAAATGGGAGCTGAAAAAACTGCAAAAGTATGAAAAAATATAAATAAAACAGTTTTCAGTTTCCATAATATCTTTTTAAACTACTTGTGTTATTTAATGGAGGGGAATCGTGTTGGTGTGGTGGCTAGTTTACTGGCTTCCAACCCCCAGGACCTAGATTAGTATCCCAACTGTGACAGAATTTTTCGTTGATATTCCGGTCCCTATATAAGGGTGTCATGTGGATATAGAGAAAGTGGAGTACGTCGTCATTCAGATGGGACGTCAAACTGTGGACACCTCGGCGCCTATCCTTAAGAGTTAACCAATGCCGATGCCGTATTTCTATCCTTCCTCCACCAAACCGACCTCTACCAGGTTACCCACCTATTCGTAATGATTAAAATGAGCTAAGACGCAAGTCCTTACCATAGCAACAAATTCTACTAAGAGTTATTCGTCGGTGAGGGATTTGTGACCCCGTCGAAGTCGTACTTCTTATTCGGAGTACATGAAGTTCAAAGCGCCACACCTTGCGGATCACACGGGACGAAACCACTCGTCAAGCGGCTCATAAGAGCGCCGCCAGCAGGGAGTCCATATATTTGCGAGCGAAAGGATGACCCGTCGATTTATTCGTCTGGCGTGGGTGTACAGTTGACCGCTGATGAAGCAACGACCCGGGGTGCTCAAAAATTTCAAATCGCAAACAAAAATCCACGCATGATGTTGGCACTGCGAACTGTTTATCTTGTTTACTTTCCACCAGCGGTTGTTTGCGGACACATCTCCTTCCCCTCAATCGGCCGACCACTGGTGCCGGCCGACTTCAGCAAACCACGGGCGGAGATGGGTATGCTTTCGCCCAGGGGGATGGGTTGGCGGCGCGGGGCGGTGGGAACCAACGTAATGGTTTGCCTTGGATGGCCTTTATTTGCGCGTCAATGACCGTCGATGCTCGAGATATGGGGCGAGTGGAAACGTCCGCTTGGACGATGCGCGCATGGGGCGGGGGTGGAACCGTGAACTCTGGACCATGGAAAGATTTGCCTTGACGGCTGTGACAGTGGAAGAAGAGTGAAAAGCCGACGCGTAATTTTCCAAAGGGGGCGGGGAGAGAAGGAAGGGAGTGCACGCTGAAGTTCAAGCTGCTTGACGCCAAAACATTCTCAATGGCACGAATCGTGCGATTATGAGATCTCGGTGGGAGGAGGAGTCGGAGGGTGGGGGCGTGAGAGATTGAGAGGTGGGGGGTGGGAGTTGACGTCACGGGCCACGCGGTCGGCGCCTGCCGCCTCTCGTCAAAAGGAAGACGTGACGAAACGACCCCGAGGGCAAGGGTGGTGGTTCGCCACGGCACGATGTGTTTTGCACATTCCAAGCCGCAGAAATCATCGTACCTTAATTTTTGAAATTATTTACCGTACCGCACTGGCCACGAAAAATGTTGTGCTCGAGAAAGAGTTATTCTTTCGCTGTTAAGCATCCACCTTATGCCTAAGCTGATTCGAGAAAAATAAAAATGCAGTCTGCAGTCTGAACCATGCTTGTCTTAGCTAGAAATTGCCTATTCTAAAATGGTGATTTTTTTAAAATAAAACTTTAAACCATAGATACAGTAATCAACCCGAAGGTCGGTTTGGTAGGTGATGGTAGACTTTGCTCAATACTAAGCCCGACGGTGTATGAAATTCCCACATCAGGGTGTAGGGCGGCCTGTTCCTTTCCCTTCGCAACCTGTGGGTTCCCAGGAAGATCTGGACCCCGAGAAATCACATAGCTTGGGTAAAGCAGAGGGTGCTCGGAGAGGCATGCCCGGGAATCGGTCCGTAGTCCAAACCTTTTTTAAGTTTTGAAAAATACGATCCACTCGGAGTACAAATTTTTAATTGAATGCAGCGTTTTCATTTTACAGTGACAAGTTTGCTAAGTTATTATTTTTAATTGATAGAGGGCACGGAAATTTGGACTTTGGAGAAGGAAAAAAATAGTATCAAACAATAAAATCAAAACAGTGATACCCGTTTTATGGTTGCTCAGTTATCACCTATTGTTCTAACTAAATGTATCTGGTATGTTTTTTCGTGATGATATCATTGGTTTACAGTGTATTTATACTTTTATTTTTTATGAATGATGGATCAATTTTGGCCAGACTTATTTTTTAATAAATAAATGGTCAGTTGCAACCTAGCTAAACTGAAACCCTTGCTATATCTGTATGAAACTTTATTAGATGTCCAAGACTAAAATGCACGGCACCATCATCTTCTGCTTCCTTATTAACAACCAAATCCATTGTTTGCTAATTTGCGTTAAAATAACTTTAATAGAGAAAAACAAATTTAGAAATAAGGCATCCGCCGGCTCGAAGAAGATACGGTAAAAAATAAATACGGTCAATACTAATATGACGATATGTGATGAAACTAATGTAAATGTATGAATTAGAATATGATATTGATGAATATCATTTTATATAATTGAACACAGGCGAAATACGAAGTACAAGAAAATTTTGAATTAATCAATGATCCGCTAATATTCATCTGCATTTTGCTGCATATTTTTCATTAATTACTATGGCGGAGGCCTTGGCCGTTGATTGTCTCAGAAGAATCAAAGGGACAAATTGATGAGAGGGCAAAATCTGTTTGCCTCCTCTTGATGTTGACTACCCACTGTATATTGAGCATTGAAAGGAACCAGAATTGCAATTGGACTCCGCTGGTGAATTTCCCCATTTGATTTTTTGCAATATCAATCATCGTCACTGCCACTCTACAATATGGAACTTGGATACTTACCTAATGTGATTCTTAGAAATTATTTTTCGACAATTTTGGTCATGGAATGGAAGGAAATTCAATTTACAAAAACGATAATCACACAATTGAAATTTTTTTTAATATTTGCACAGAGGATCCTCTATCCGAGTAGGTTTGTTGGTGAGTTTTCATTATTTAATCAGGTTCGGGAGAAAATATATAACGGTGAGCAGGAGGATTTAGGTGAACGATGGAAAAGCTACCGAGTCATCGCATGAAGTTATGAATTGACAGACATGGCACCAGTCAAAGAAAATTCCATTTGCTCGCGCGCACATGCGAGTGTGTGTGTGTGTGAGAGAGAGAGAGAGAGAGAGAGAGAGAGTGAGAGAGAGTGAGAGGGAGCGCGATGTCGTCAAATGTATCACAGTTGAGATGCACGGGGACCCCGCCCCCTCCCTTCGGTCCCCCTGCCTTCCTTCTGCCCACTCCTTCCCTTCCCCTGTCCCCACCGATTGGCCTTAAATAGCGCGGCCGGCGGACGGGGAGAGCATAACCACTCCCGGAAGCATCAAACGGAGCACCATTCTCTCGCTTCCCATCTCCTCAACTTATCATCAATCGACAGACGACAGGCAGCCATGCTCGTGGGATCATCCCCTCTTTACCTAGCCGGCAGGAACGCCGTGAAGGCGGTCTACTGGGTCACGTCGAGCAGCAACGAGAGCGGCAGCGGCGTCCGCATGCTCAAGTACGGTCGCTTCCTCACCTTCGGCAAGAGCCCCGAGGGGAGGTTGGAAGACGCCGCACGACGGGCGGCCTTGCCTCGCGGGGGGCGGCCCGTCTCCACGTGATGGCCGTTTCATGGACGCCTCCGGGTGCCGGATCCACCTCCGGGATGCGCAACTGCCTCCGTGTGCTACAGCCACCCCTGGGTACCCCAGCCTCGCCCTCCCATGGGCGCCACCCTCGCCGCGACCCGCCGTCGGCGAGACAAGTGTCGGACGAGGGCCGCCGGAGTCGTTTCGTGTTAGTGTGAAATGGACTGCTCGAAGCATGGGGACGAGGGAGTCTGTGTAGTGACTGGGAGGGCGTAAAAGTATTCCGAAGATGTTTATAATGTTGTATATTATATATATATATATATTATTTATTTATTTACTATACTTATGTACCTCTACCAAATTTATTAAATATGTCATTCAATTACTTCTAATATTTTTCTTGATACCTGGAATGCCAAAGTCTCCCTTTCCTAAGTAATGTTATTTCAACGATTTCCTCGATTTACATATTTACGACAATGGCCGTGAAGGATTTCGCAAAATGGTGGAATATAATGGCTGGCAATGTTATCATTTTTTATAATGTTTTGCTTTCAACTTGCTCTAACTATTACGGTTCTCACCCCATCTTTAAAGTCAGATGGAAGGCAGATGGAAGGAGCTTAAGCACGAAATGAACAGATTGAACATAAATTCGTCCCTAAGAGACTTCAGGAATGAAATATAAACAATTCAAAATTCAATTTACCGCTGAAGTTGATCCCTGGTCATTCAAGATTAACCCGTAAGCTATAGTTGTTGGTCCAAATCTCTTTTGAAATAAGCCTTATAATGAATAAGAAAAGCTGTATCTCATTGCAATGAATCGAACCTACTAAAGCCGTGTTAGGATTCAAAATTACACAACGATGAACGCTGATATAGCAACTCAGCTCACTTTTGTCAAAGAGTTTATTATTCAAATAAATTATACAAATTATTAATATTTAAACATGCATTAAAAATAATGCATTAAATGGCTGATTTAAATTAAATTTTTCTTCCATGGATTTTAACAAGAGAATACCGCAAAAGGTGGCTGAAGAGTTTGGTCAAGCTTTGGGCGACCACGAAGGAAAAAACGATGTTCAGGTCGGAAAAAGTGCCACTGTAAACAAGAAAACTAACAATTAACTATCATTGCCTGTAAAACAAATATCCGTCTGTCTCGAAAATAAATATTTGCTCTCCCTAGCCTACAACCCCATGTCAGAACCAGACCTTGGATATTTAACAAACTAAATTAATTAAGAAAAACTTTTCGATTTCCAAGCCTACCAGCTCTGACTTTATGCCTTCCTTAGCCATCAAATTCCTCCTCGTTACATCAGCGTTTTGATATCTGCACATGCTCACGGAAATCCGCCCCAGCATGGTGAAATATTCCTAATTCATTTTCGTATGTTAACCAGACGACAATTTTACTGAACCACACACTGACAGACCAAATCAATCTTTTCAAATCCATCTTTTCGAAAATACTCAAACATATATTATCTTAGTAAAAACACTTATATCCACTCCAAATTTCACATTCAGAATAAACAAACGTTCATAGTGCAATATTGCCAGATTTTTAGAAGACCAAGTGAATTACACATAACACGCCGAAGCATCTCCAACCCCAGGCTCAAGCATTCTCTCCTAAACTAACCCTCCCTTCTTACATATTCGAAGAGTATTAAAGTTATCGATAAGTATTTGTCAATTAACCACTCTCCGGTCCCATATGGCTACGAAAGTTGTGAGCATCACCCCTTACCTATTGGAAATTGAAGTATTTACGTACAGGAATAATAAGTTGATCATAACTTCTGCACGATGGTTCCATATGGGAAAGGATTTTACGGTGAATTTGGCGTCCAATTGATTACCAACGCGTAATAAAAAAGAAAAGAAATCATTGGAATCATTGCCTTACCCTTTATTGAATATTCTAGTCGAACCTTTCGTTGAATATTCTCAGCCAAAGTTAAGCCTTTTAGTATAGTTCATTTTCCATCTGCGACTCTGATATCCTATCCAAAGGGAAAATGTGGAAATTCACAAAACATTAATTTTACCCTTCTCCCCTCCCTACTCCCACCAACTTAGACGTTCCTAACTTATTCAAATCACAATCCCGCTTAAGGATCAACTCACAAATCACCCGAAACTGATTTTCCGAACTCCGCTATTCGAAAATATAATTTTATTTTTTACAGGCTGATTCCATAAAGCTCCCAAAATCTTCTACATCAAACAAAAATACCACTTTTTCATTATTTAAAAAACTAGAGTAATTTAAAAGAATGACAGGAAACCCATAGACATGCAAAAATTCATGAACAAGTCATGACACACCCGTAAAACGGAAACCAGTAAACTTAATTAAACAATAGATTATCTACGGTCATCATTATCATCATAATAAGAATTATCAAGACCTGAGACTGGTTTAACGCAACTCTCCACCCAATACATTATCGGCTAACCGCTTCATGTCCAAGTTTTCCTTCGCTTGGAACCTGTCATTACTCCTTCCACTTATCTTCATTACGGTTACGCTCTATGCACTCATTTACTTTATCCCCAAAACCTACCTTATCGGTCTCGAAGTGTGCCAAATTTAAGGTTCTCCCGTCTTCTTTCTAAAGTTTACTTTCTCCCTTAACTCTTTTTACGATTTATTTTGTTAGTTACACAACCTGCTCATTCGATTTTCATCATTCTCCTGTATAAATATATTTCCAAATCTTCCATTATAGTTTCTTCCTGTTGTTTTCACGCCTCACTACCACGGAGGAGTCAAGTCCAGATATAAAGGGTGCGGCAGCATGAATTGGTGATTTGAATTCGAAGGCCCTTCAAATCAGCAAGTTATGCTGCCACACCCTGTACCATTTTACGGATTACTTCCTCCCAAGTTTTTGTTACCGGCTGACAGTAGCTGTCAGCTTCAAGTGGCATATTTTTACTATCTTTTCCTGAGAAATTCCTCTAATTTTACATCTTTGCTTCTTCCAATATTTCTAATTCCCCTACCCAAATAACAAATCTCAGCTTCAACTTTTTCTAGGGTTTCAATCCCCTGTTTAAAAACTATTAGATTATACGTGGGTTGCTCCAAAGTCACAATGAAAAAATAAAGAAAAAAGATATTCGGTATAGACTTCTTGATTTGTCAAAATAAACTCTTTAACTTGATGCACTTTTCCCAGAGTCTCTCTAACGTTCTTAAGATTCTAAAAAGTAGGATTACGGATGGTTCTTAAATTGGCATCTGTGTTGGCGATGACCTCGTTCGATCTGAATCTTTTTCCGCCGAGCCATATTTTCAAGACGAAGCAACGTACGCATACGTTGCCTACGGTGCACGTCGTATGATATAGACGTCAAGTTCGAAAGTTTCCAAATATTCCGGTCCTCTTTCTTTTCAGAAAGGGGACAGTTTTGTTCTCCATGAATTCCAGCAGTATTTTTCTACTTGCTTTTATGTCACACATTTTCTTTAACCTGCTTCCAAGTCTCCTCGTCGGGCTCGGAAGGAACATCATCGATTTTTTTGCGCACTACCTCAGTTTCTGCCACGAATATCTCAATATAATTTCTCATTTGTTTTCTTCACCAGCGTCTCCTTTTTCTCCAATAATTTTAGAGTGAGATCTCTCTTCAGGGCATAGCTAATTCGAATATTTTACCTTCAATTAATATTCATTCGTGCCCCAAAATTAACTGCAACATACTTATTCGTGTTCCTTGATGAGGTTCTTTACCTGTTGGGCGCCTTCGACCTTGTCATGAATCCAGTTGTGTTGTACGTCTCCGTCTGTATTCTTCACCCACGTTTCACTGGCTTGGCTTTCCTTTCGGTTGGTTTCATTTCTTAATTTCATTATCACAAGTTCCAAGTTTCATTTATCGTACTTTGATACATTTTTTCTCTTCAATCAGTTGAATTACTTCCTCTATCTGTCCTGTTCGTGTCGGGGACTTGGCTTTTACTAACTGCTTGTTTTGTATTAGTAGGCAGGTAGGTACGCATTTAGTTCGGTGATCCTTCAAAAGCAATTCTCATTTGGCTTTTCATCCATCCGCCGTTAAGACTATATATATGTTTATATAGCGATATATATATACATTTAAATACACACACAGTCATATATCGCTAATTTGATGTCGTACGTCACATAGTGAACATTTATAATGCCCACAATAATAGGATAAGCAGCCATTTTAAAGCTCGCACAGCATTTGCAAAATGAATCGAACATGTATTCAACAACTTTTCTCATTCTCAAAGGTTGTTATACGAAGTTACGGACACCATGGTCAGTTAATTTGTAAAATACAGTACTTTTTCTATTATCATAATAATTCAAGCCCAAATAACTAGAACCATTGAGTAAACAGATCTTTTGTGGAAGTTGCTGTCAACAAACATCTTCAATTTCCTATGTCTTTCAAAAAAGTTTTTTTCTTTTCCATGTCAATGGTAAAGCACTTGTCAAATTATGTATTTTCTTCCGGTATCTCACCGGATCCATGAGAACAATAAGCTACCATAATTTAAACTTTACACCTTCAGGCTTCACTTCGTGGAATTGTTTGATGCCCATATTTATAGAGTTCGTAATTTTCCACGCACTCTATTTCACAGCACAACGTGTGTCCGAAAGTCTGTGGAAAATGACAAACTCTTTTAACATGGATACCATAATTTATTTTGCAAAATTACATTCAAAAGAAATTTACCAAGAAAAAATCGATATTTTACATAAATTCATTTTTCAGGGTCATGGTGGATTCTTTAGATTCTAGTGACCTTGGGAGCCACGCAATACGCATGTGATCAACTTCTCACTTGAGGAGAATGACGCATAATATTAGAGAGAGAGGGAGAGACTAACGATTTTCGAACTAGGGAAGTAATAGGAAAATAAAAGTGAGTCCAAAGTTCTAGGCTTGTCCTAGGCGACCCGGGTTTTATCAACAAAAAAAATCACCCTCCATCCAACATGCCTCTTCTTCTTATACCCCCGACTTCTCCTTCCATCGCCCTCTCCAGAAATGCAATCTCTGCTGCGTGGTGGAAATGACCTTGGCTTCACCATATTTCACCATATTCTTCTCCACCAACGGCTAGTGCTTCTTCCCTCGCCTATGCCGCAGCAAGGCATGCATCGCTATCCCCCCACGTATCATCCTTTCCCGCCGATCATCACATAATCAAACCACTGCCAAGTGCGTGGCCTACTGAAGGGGGTGGTTATATTATATTCCCTAGAGACTCAGCGAACGAAGAGGCTTGTGGGCGGGAACTCGAACGCACCAGCGGAGAGAGAACGAGTGGGCAACACGGATGTAAACGGACGTGCGCCAATTGCGATGAACATGATAACCTAGAAGACGCAACTTTTCTCGGAAAATTTGTTTTAGAGATTTGACCAACCAAAAAGTAATCACAACTCTTTCAGTGATTTTTACCTAAGTCTAGACAGAGCCAATGTGTCCTTCGTGCACGAGAAAATGGTAATCAAAGTTCTTTAGACTAAAAAATTATGAGCAAAGTCAATACTTTTTAATTTTTGCTATTTACAACTCCCTTCCAATATTTCTCAGTTAGTTAATTAAGCAAAATAACGATAAAATCTAACAATATGATGTAGAATCCAATCGGAATCCCTTAAAATTTTCATTTATTTTTGATAATTGTCATAAAATACAATATACGTATTTTATTTAGAAAAATATGAATCCCAGAAAAACGTCATCCACCATCAATCATTTTTGTCATCGAGGAAGTTTCAAAGAAGGCAATACATTTCGCATAAGGCTATTACTTGGTGACATTTTGACATTTTTTTCGCGGAAGTGATTGTAAAATATTCCTGCTAGGTGAAAATTTGGCATTTTAAACGTTCAGAATTTGATGAGGGGAATGAGAAATATCAGATGACCACTTTCTATTTGTTTGGATCATATTCAATTTTATTTTTTCTTCAATTAAAACATATGCTTCAGGATAGAACTGTTAAAGACAGGAAAATGGTGACATTCAAGTAAAGAGGGAACGAGCGCAGGTTCCATGAGACCTGGTCAAACTAAAGGCAAGTGAATGTGATGCAATGATTGAGAATTTTTGTCTTTTTTTTACCTCACTAATTATTCCTTCACTTCATCGGTAATCAAGCAATTGAAACACCAAGTGTTCGCATCAGACTACAGCCAAACCTGTCTCCACACTTTAGTTGAGCTGCATTGTCATACTTTACAATATTTTCCGTAGAAACTGTAAAGGGTGATTCGTGTGGCCACAGCCGTTGAAGGAAATAGAAAAATCCCACCACTTTGCGTCCACACATCTATGCATATACTCCGCGGGGCGCCAAAAAGGGCGTGAAAGCGACATTTGGGAAGGATAAGGGATGTGGGAGAAGGAGGATGTTTAAGATGTGAGTTAGAAGGAAAATAACATTAATTTATAATGCCTGAAAGGACGTGAAAGGTGGTTATCACAGGGAGAAGCTACACCAATGTTTTCACGTATAGTTAACGACAAATGTTAGCGCCAAACTTAATTTTAAACAAGTGTTCAAGTACCTCTCTACCGAATTTTTCTAGTGCAGTGGGAATTCCGTGGACATATCAACCGTCTCTTGTTGGAACACGTTGGAAAGATCTCTTCAGGCATGAAGATCGATGCTGAATCTTTAGTGACTCAAAAGACGAAATATCTGAAGGAAAAATACAGTGGCTATCGAGTAAATAATAGTACAGTGATGCTATTTCACACGCAATAACATCCAAGAGTTGAACTATATATGTATCGAGTATTTTGTGGGTAGGTATTTTGTTTCGGGAGTGTTTCGACGTCGGTCATTTCGTGAAAGGGGGTAGTCTGAGCAAACCTTGCAACCCTTCACACATGTTATGTACATCCCACGAGATTTCCATGCCACAATCAAAGAAGAAAGTTGGTAATTATTTCACGTTTCTGTCCACCTTGATTTTTACAAAGGAAATTTTAAGAGGAAAAGCATAATCCAAGGGGTAATGCGATATTTTGACCAACGGTCACAACGGCGTGAGGAGATATAAATCGATCCCAACCAGACCGCACCCATTTTTCGTTGAATAGTTCTCTCTGGGATTTGATTGTTTCATCTAAACTGTAGAACATACATTTCTCAAATGTGCAATAAAGTTTTATTTGAAAAAAATAATATTGGTCCAACTCAACCTGACTCTGAAATTTCCTCTTTATTCGTAAGGAGTACCGCATATGCTACGTATATGGTTGCCATTTGTCTATTCGGGGACACATTCTATTGCAATACGAGCAGACTAGATAGATATCAAAGAAAATTTAAAATTTATCATGTAAATACTTTTTCAGATTTTTCACGTAAATGGTCAATGGTCGATTTGTAATCTCTACAGCTGGGTAACATTTATTTGGGCCGCATGAATCTAATCTATCTTCACAGTGTAGATTGTGTGTGCCATTTTACTAACCGGATAAGGATACTGATAACCGATTAGTGATTAATCTAGACGATGTGAGACACTGAATGTATGCACATCGCCCTTATCCTCTAACCAGATCTCACGTGCTGGCCCCGTGCAGGTTGGAGGTGTGATTTTACAGCACTGCCCAGATTTGCTACCTGATATATTCAGAGAGCATTCCCTTAATATTTTGACTGGGATTTCCGAGAGTGTTTTTTGCACATTTTTTTGGTTCAAGATACCAACGCTCACAGAACTGTGTGACTCAAAACAGTTGAAACGCACTCTGAATGTAACGTCTTTGTACTGCTTGGAATATATTCATTCATAGTTCCTGTACTTGCTAGCCTAGATGCAGTTGCGACTGAGTGTAGTGTGGAAAGTTTTCTGATTTTCCGTTCGACAAAAATTAGTTGATTGGTGCACCAATCAAATGATCTTAAACATAAAACATGAAAGAGATCGATTTATACACTTTAATTTTTACAAAACTTGCCATTGCTTCGTAAGATCATTAAAATGATTTAGGATTATTGATGCCTAGTATTAAAACGGGAAAAATCATAGGGAAACTCATTTATATTACAAACACATCAATTCCACCAACGTAAATGTAAACAATAAGCCTGAGGCAGTAGGAGGTAATCGAACTCTTAATTGTTGATTTTTATTCTAAAGAATCTTTTGATGTTTTCCGTAAAAACCAATACGACGTTCAAAAATTAATTGTTATAATCCTAATACAATTCATGCTGGTTTCTAGTGCATCTATTTATTGTGGCTTTCCATATCATTTCTTCGTAGGAAGATATTCAGATTCTAAAAACTGAGTTGTGTTGAAACTACGATAACGAAACTGAATTAACAAGTCATCGGATATCAAACTTAAACGTAATACAGAACTGTCAAATGCACGTACTGTGGAATGTACACAGGTTAGAAGTATTGAAATATTTGTATCTTTATCGTAATCTAAATGATCAAATACCAAGTACTTAAAATACTTTGGTAGCGTTGAGAAACTGGCCCCTGGTAGTATTTCCTTAAATTAGTTTTTACGACCCTTTGATGAGGTCAATAATTACGAAATTTAACTTCGCAGCCGCACAAAATTCTCAATAAATATCGACTTCCGAGAAATATTTCGGACTCATAAGATAAAAAAAGATTGGAATGTCTAGTATTTTACTAAGAAAAGTTTCAGTTTAAGCCGCCTCAATGAGTCGCCCGCAAAAAGGCAAAACTTCGAACTATACTACAGACAAATTCCTCAACCAAGGAAAAACTTTTTATCCTGAAAATGTACCCCCAGGCTTCGAGGACTACGGTTTTTTACTCTGGGACTTCAGGAGAAATTTTATCTGGGATCCGAATTAAATCTCGGGATTGTGAATTCATGGCCTGAATTTTGCGCTCTGAACATTCTTGCCATCCACTTCCGTCCCGTATGTATTTTTGAAACTACAGAAGTTCTGTTCCACACTCAGCACCTTTCATTACCGTCGAGTCCACTTAACCTTTCCGTGACTGTGCCTGTAAAAGCCACACCAAGAGGTACCCCATGTATTCCAAGTTAATTCTTCGATATTTTTAAATTTTACAGTATTTTATCCTAATTATTTGCATTTCACGTCCAAATTTAATTGATAGCATAATATTTTTTTTCCATTTTAGATAGACATTCCTTAATGTTTTTGCATTTTATTTAGCCATTTTAAATTCAACAAGAGATAATATTTTTTATGAATAACTGATAGTAGCACTATTCCACTGGATAAAGTTTATCATACGACCAGGTTTAGATGCATTACATCTTCATCAGGAAACAAAATGAATTTGACTGCCGTCTTGCCGTCTGCCATTTTATTTTCCGGAAGTAGAGGAGTGGATGTGGGGGGAGGGGAGGAAGAGAAGGGCGGATAGAGGGGGAAGAGGGGGGCGGAAGAGAAGGGAAACGTTTGCAAAGGATAGCGATTTCGACCTTGTTAAAAACAGTACAAAGTGTCTTAAGGTCCAAATGGGTGAATGGCGGTGGTCACCAATAACCCATCGGCAGCCGGGACGACGCCTTTGGGCGGGCCGAGGGTTGGAGTCCAGGCCAGGGGATTAGGACCTGCTGGAAGGGTAGGGACCCCTCACTTAACTCACACACTTAGGTGGGGGAGGCACTCGGGGAAGGAGGCGGTTGTGTCGTGTCGCACACGTGGTCATATTTACAAACGGAAGTTTTTCGAAAGGAGGGGGGAGGAGGAAGTGAACTGTCTATCGTTGAGGAGGGGGTGTTCTTCTTTACTCGTTGGACAATATCCAATTGTTCCAACGCGTGTAATGTGTTGCCTTTTTTTAACCCATGTAGCACTTGTAATTTGAATTCACAGAGGTGGTTGGTCTCGAGGATGTGTTTGGCGATCATTGATGCGGTGATGCCTAAGATCGTGCACTTCTCATGTTCTTTGATTCGGGTGGAGAAATTCCTACCCGTTTGGCCCACATATATGGCTTTGCACTCATACTGTATCGCATACACACCACTCTTTCTTGCATTGTCTATGGCATCTTTGTTTTGTCACAGAAGTTTCGATATGCTAAAGGGGGTGTAAAAAGAAACCCAAAATTTGTCCTTCGGGAGTGCATTGGCTAACTGATACAATGTGCTGTTGATGAAGGGGATTTTGCACTTGTTACGGGCTTCCGTGGTCCGTTCCGTTGGCAGGGAGGTGGTTATGTTGGTGGAGAGCTATATTTTACAGCTTAACCAAGCTATATATATATATATATATATATATATATATATATATATATATATATATATATATATATATATATATATATATATATATATATATATATATATATATATATATATATATATAACTTTTGGACGGCACAATATAACACAGAATAAAACAGATAACACGTAACAGGACACTCACACTGTTGATGATTTGAGCTTTCGGCCTACTCCGAGGCCTTCTTCAGGTCAGACTCTGTCTGTCTGTCCTGAGTGTCTGACCTTAAGAAGGCCTCGGAGTAGGCTGAAAGCTCAAATCATCAACAGTGTGAGTGTCCATTTACGTGTTATCTGTTTTATTTTGTGTTAAATTGTGCCGTCCAAAAGTTATATTGCTCTCGTGAGTACTTCCGCATCATCTATATATATATATATATATATATATATATATATATATATGGGTCGCGGTGGTCCAGTGGGTAGAGCGTTGGACTACTGATCGGAGGGTCCCGGGTTCGATTCCCGGGCAAGGCACTCTGGGCACCTGCAGCTTCACCCAAGCTAGTTGATTTTTCGGGTACCAGATCTTCCTGGGAAACCATAACCGGCACAGGGAAAGGAACTGGCCCCCCTACCCTGATGTGTGAATATTCACACGCCGTCGGGCTTGGTACATGGGTGAGCTCTAATATCACCTACTAAACCGACCTTCGGGTTGATTACTGTGTTTATATGTACTTCATATATATATATAGTACATGTACTTCCTATATATATATATGAAGTACATGTACATGATATATATATAATATATGTAATATATATATATATATATATATATATATATATATATATATATATATAGCTTCATAATACGGCACTCGACTTCATTTGTTACCTGATGATGATGTAATACATCGAAACACGGTTTTTTCCAGTGTTACTATCTGTTAGTCATTACGTTCGATTTCCATCACATCACGCCTGAAACTACTCAATTTTTTTATGGTATTTTTGATATTTCACGTATGTACCAATGCAAATGAGATGTTAGTTTAAAAACACAGTGCTAAATTTTTGGATATTTCGGTTAATTCTGCAACTGTCACTTTCTAAAGAAAGTTGTTCTCTCAAAAATACCTTTATTTCCTGTAGTTTTGACGGACGATTGATATTTTAGGTTTGCATTCCTACTCCGAAATACATTATTCTGAGCAAGTTCAATTGACAAATCCCTAAGAAATTGCCTTCTTTGGCATCGGCAGATATATTTACCATGGAAATATTTTTAGCCTATTAATGTATGAGTTTAGAGCTGCAATTTTGTTGATTTTCAATGAATATGCTCAGGTGGCATATTTTAGTGCTACGGACACAGATATTCCCTTTTCTTTTTATAAGCATTAGCAACTGCCCTTGAATGCAGGTGCAATAAACATTTAGAAGACTTTTGTTAGATTTTTAAAAAAATTTGGGCCTAATATTTCAATATCATTATGCCGGGAAGAGGAAAAACTGACAGATCTTTTAACCATTGAGATATGGAAAACTAAAATGATGGTACGTGTATGTGTAAGTTTGAATTCACTAGAAAATGGTTGCCTTGAATGTTGGGAAGGACATCCGCTGGAATTTCTCTGTAACATTCCGTAGGGTTACCTTTGATTGTAGATTTATCTCCATTTATTTCGTGAGCTAGTAGTAATAATTTAAAATAATTATTACATACACGTGGGTGGTCTGAAAAGTTTCCGACTCAGAAAATTTCAGAAAAAATGTCTTGTATCTTTATTAAGTCAGAAACTTTTCAGACCACCCTTGTATATCTAGCTCATGTCCCATTGTAGGTTTGAATTATGCCATAAAGCTACAAAATCCCTTGATTTTTTTTCTTTCCAATCCCCAATCAGAGTCAATTTTCCTTCCAGTCCTCCATCAAGCTTCCAAGAACTATGGCAGAATGGTTCAGTGACATTTGATGGTAATAATCCATTCCTGTCTCTTGATTAGGATTCACATCCTTGCACATTTATCCCTGTAAAGCTAGAATTGAAAAGATTTTGTGCATGCAAAAACGGGTTTAGGAACTCACTCTCTATGAGAGAGCACTTAAAATTTTAAAGAGGAAAATTTCATCACTAAATGATACGTAATCACTAAGGAGAGTATTTAATAGTTTTTTCCGTCGATGAATGAGTTGTGCGTCAACCACTCAGCGAAAGCACTAAAAGTTCGGCGTGACAGTTGAATCGGGTATGCGTCACATAAAAATAAACGATAAAAGCAATTATCAGTATAATTTCGTCAGTGACGGGATATTCATGGGTATAATGCATACAATGTATAAGTTGACTTGAGGAAGGGAGGGACTGTGGTTGGTGAGAGGAGCAAATGGGAAGTGAGAGGAGGGGAGAGTGTGCGTCAGTGGCTGATGACTTCTAACGGAAAATGGGAGAGTTGGGTGCACCGTAGGACTGGAGACGAAGAGTTAGACCTTGCGGTTCCGAACAAAACTTCTTTGTTACGCCTTCCATTTTAAAAATATTCTCACCTGACGTCTCCTTGTTATTGGTAAATGGCAGTTTGATTACAACAAGGCGTTGACCCCCATTTAATTAAAATATAAAGTAAGCGGCTCTCGATGAGATACAAGCGGTCGGACTGAGGAGGTTGGGGAAGCTACTTCCCTCCCTAACTCCCCATGTCCCCACGCTACTGTCATGAACACAGATAAATAAGTTAAGATTCGCGCTAAATGTATTCGCGATAAATAATCCTTTTTTGCTAGCACGCATTTTAAGTTTCTCCATTATTTTCCACTCAGAGAGCACCAAAAAGCACTACCAATTTTGACTTATGCATTTCTTTTCATGCCAATCCAACCAATTATGACTCCGAGCAATATATTTCTTTCTTGAGGGTCACGAACATTAAAACATTCTTTCATATTACCTCATAATATATAAACCCGGATTCTAGTAACGCCATTCATTGGTGCATAACTACAACCACAATTTTTAACGTCAACTTTAATACTAGCTCCAGCTAAGGAATACTGCATTTTATTCCCTAGCAAAAATCCTTGACCTCTCATTTAGAATCAGAGCATAAATGCCTTGCACATCATCAGTAGCTTCTGACTATAACGTTGTAGTGAAGCCATTTTTTAAAAATGGCACTACTATTCCACACGCTTCGTAGCCATTCACCTACTCCTTTTTTTTCAACCAGACCTCTCACATTAACTAATATCAATTGCTCAGTTCGTTATCATCAGCAATATTTCAAATTCAGCATTAGTTCACTTCAACCCTCTATTCTTCTCCTAGGCAGTCGTAAAATACTTCCCGTATATTTTTTTCTGTTTTACGTCCTTTTAAATTTGTCCTATGTACTTGTCGCTTGGTCTTCTTCATAGAACATGCCCTTTAAATTTTCTTTCACTCAAATTCCTTAATAATCCATTGTGCTTCAAGGTGTTTCCAATCCGTTAAGTTCTTCTTTGCCGAAGAGTTATTCATTTGGTCCTGTTCTCTTCGCTCTTCCCTATACTTCCCCGTTCTAAATTTTCTGTTTAATAAATCTCCAGAATTCTCCTCCAGCACAATACTTCAAAGGCTTCTATTCTTCGCCGGTCCATTTTTACACTGTTCCACGTCTCTGACCCGTACAGTGCTGTGGTCCGTACCAGCGTTTGAGCTAACTGCTTTCTTGAATGTAGCCTAAGGTCCTTTGAAGATATCTGTTGCTCTCCTTCGTGAACGCCTTCTTAGCCTGAGAAATTCTTCGCTCGGTGTCGGTCAAACTTCTTCCATCCCAAGTTAGACTACTGCCAAGGTGAAGATAAAGGATTCCATTTTCTCTAGTTTCATCCCTCAAATTCTGATATCTGACCAGCTTTTCTCTTACTCATACAAGTTTTCTTCTTTTTAATACTTACATATTATTCCCGAAGTACTTGGTTCATAACATTCAGAGTTGACTGTGGGACCTCTCGTGTTTCTGCTACTATAGCTATGTCAACTGCGAACCGGACCATTTTTGCCATTTACCTTGACTCCTTCCATGTCCAATCCTCGTGTTTCCTTTATTGAATCTTTTGCACACGTGTTCAATTGTTTATTTTGGCTTCTGTTATCCAGCTATTTTTAACGTGCATGGTTTTATCCGTGTCTTGTATATGTGATGCATTATACTGTCGTTGTAGGCCATTTAGGTGCTTCTAGTACCTCGAAAAGTTAGTTCCATTAGAAGTTGTCGAAGGTCTTCTCCAAGTTCACGAATGCAACATTTAACGACTTCTTCACGTGTGTAACGTTTACGGTCAGTATCCTTAACCAGAGCATTGCCTCTCTTCCTCCTCGGCTTTCCTGGAAACTAATTGGTTTCCCGTCGGGTTTCCTTCCTTCTATTCTTCTGCTGCGGGTAAATACTATCCAGATAAGTATTTCCAATGTGTGAGACATCAGGTCAATGTTCTGCATTTTTCGTATATTTCTGATTCTGGTTTCTTCGGTTTTGCTATCAGCATACGCTTCTCGAAGTCCTCTGGTAGTTTTCCACTACCGTATCTATCTTTGATTATCCCGGAGGGGGTATGTTTGCTTCGAACCTGAGTGTCTTGATTATTTCTCTGTTTAGTTGATCGTCGATTTCGTTTTTGATGAGCCACTTTATCACGAGCTATCCTCGTTCGAACTGGGTCGTCCATTATTAACAATTGGCCATTATCCCTGGGATTGTCGACGTTTCAAAGCAATGTACCTTCGCTTATGTGCACTAAGAAATCCGTCCTCCTTCCCCACCTAGCCTAGAACTTCTTCGTTTTTTCTTCTTCCAGCTCATTTTACCTTTTCCATCCTTCTCGTCACCCACATCAGAAGCCTCCAATCTATGCCTTTCACCCAGCTGAAATGACCATGTTTCCGCGCCGTACAAAACCACGCTCCATATCAAAGTTTTTAAGACTCTTTTCTTAACATACTTGCTACTTTCTTGAACTTGAGTATCTGACATCAATTTCCTTCGCCTTGATAAAGCTATCTTGCATAATACTTTTTTTATGTCCCTCCACCTAAAACTATTTTGGTCCAAAGCACTTACGAGATAGGTAAACTGTTGTATTTCCTATTTAATTGTTTAAACTAGCTTTCCTCTTTCTCGCAAACCGCATAATATTTGTTTTATTTTATATTGAGTCTCAGCTCATTCCTAAGGAATTAGGTATTTCTAAGGCATTTTAATTAAATTACAGCGCAGCACATTCAGGCCTTAATATGTAACGCTGTAACGAAACCTAGGTCGTAAATAAAACTATTTTATGTAGAAAAACCAAATGTCTTCGACACAAACTCTTCAGTCGTTGTCAGTAATGGACAAGATATTGCCTTGTTGAATACATTAAGGATGAATTTGAAGATGGACTGGGTATTGAATGATGCTTTAGATGAAGTTGTGATAGATCACCATCCCTGATTTCCGCCTTTGAAAGTCTTTTGAGTTCCATGAGTAAGCGTAAATTGGAGGTTTTTGAGAAGTGACTGCGGTGAATGGCGAAGAAAAATAAAATTAACGGAAACGAAGAAGTAAAATGCATGGTGTTTGAAGGGTGATATTGAACTGCTCCTTCAGTATCCCCTTGGAATATTAAAGGAGCAAGGAAAGGGGTGTATACGCCTCATTACGAAGTTTCCACAAAACTTGAAAGAAAACTTCCAAGTAATGTGGAAATGGTAAAGATTGTATTATATAGGGAAGACTGGTAGGTAAGCAAGATAATGGAAGGAATAGAGACAAGGTAATTATGGAAGTAATTAATGAAAATATAAATAGATAGAGCTCATAAATTGTTTATTTTTTCCGTAGGGAGTTTGGGAATTCAGTGTATTGGTAGATGGGACTCAAAAGGTAGCGGCTTAGTTACCGAATCCATCAAAAACTTGACTACTAGCCACATTCTCGTGCTCCTCGTTATGCCCCAACACATAACGAGCCTAACGACCATTGCGACCTACAGTTCATCAACTCCCTGAGATAAAGGCAGAAAAAGACTTATGTTCCCCTTTCCCAAGTCATTAGCTGTCACTTTTCGTCCATTTGCTAATTTCAATACCCTTCCCTCACCCATATCTGTAAACTAATTCGATTTATCACAAAATTGAAATGCCGTGATAGCTTTCCCTTACAACAGAGAGGAGCATCACCTAGTGGCCAAAATATTCATACTAGCTTTATATCACTTGCAATAATATTTTGTTTCGATTTGACCTTCCTTTGCCATCAAACAATTCCCACACTCAGTGTTCCTCGTATTTCCTCCTCACCATCAAAATTTTGGCATCTCAGTGACTTTTTCTCATCATCATATTAACTGTGATAGTATGCGAGTGGTTTTCCCTATTTTGAACACTTTGAATTAACGAGCTCGCAAACCATTTGCGAGAACATTAGGAGGTGCTTCGTTAATTGTCGGTCTGTCCCGAGCGTGGGATGGTTTTCCGCTAAAATCACTTGCTTGTGCTTCTGATCTAATAACGCATTTTACTCTGTGGGTTTCCCCAGTTTTGTTTCTGAGGTAATCATGCTGGAACTCAACTCCATTTCAATTCAGCTCAATACTTCCCTTTCAATACCTTCATTTACTACGTTGTTATTTCTCATAAATTACCAGGTATGTATTATTAACAAATTTATTTTTACTGAATTAGGTTGGAGACACATCATAAATGCTTACAAAAATCCTTACAATACCCACAGAGTCAGGTAGGCACCGAAGATTTTGCATTCTACTAGAAATTTTGGCCGCGCACTGAAATTGCTATTGCCAATTTGATAAAACTTTTAGATGATTCATTACAATCCGACATTCAAGTGCCCCGTTTTTTATCTTCAGTCAACTATCTTTTGTTTTTATACACGCATGTCGACGCAATTGCAACGTGCAACGCCCTTGACACCGGAATCTTGACGAGAGGAAGCATTATGACGGCGGCAACGTCTGGTTTCTCCTCGGTGCAGTCATTGTCTGACGCGAGCTTGATTGTGACGGCGCATGACGGTCGCGAGGCCCGCTGCCGACATATCCCTCCACCCACCCAAGCGCCCCTATTCTGTAGATAGAGGTCAGGGATGGAATGACAGCTGGAACAAAACTGACAGGAGAGAATTGGGCCGTGATAGAGACGCCCAAGTTGATTGCTCGAAAATTTCAACATTCCGGCGTGCATATACGGCATATTAATGCTCTTTGGTCATTTTACAGTAGTAATTCACTGACAGCAGAGACGAAATCAAGTGTGTGTGCGTATAAAGGCTGAGCGGAAGATAATTTAACAACAGCGAGCTGTAGGTAACTTATTACTAGGCTACCATTTCAAGTTTTGCGCAGGTATTTGTTTTTCTTGTGACAGACCTGTACGTCTTGGGGGAAAAAACTTGACGACCTCAAGTTTTTAGGTGATAAACAGACTGTTTCCATACTTTTTGCCACGGACCACTAGCTTGTAATCCTTTAAATAATTCTCCAAGTATAAGATTAAAATACAAGATCCCGCCCCTTGCTCTGACATACCGTATAAATGTTTAAGGAAAGAAGTCGAACAACATGTAAGCATACAAGCTTGGTATCTGTTCTGCATTAGTAGTTGAGACCATGCGTACTTATGTGCATCAAAGAATGACGGAAGAGTCACCTTACTAATTTTCGAAGTTTTAGCTAGTTTATTTTTCATCTGTGCTCCTTTTAAATGATAAAAATCGTTTCCTAAAGTTGATGTGGATGTGTTACCTAAAGCAAATAAAGTGAGTTATTATTGCTTCGACACGACTAACTCATTGGTGCTTCGTGTCATTTCGTAACGGCGTAAGTACGTTGGGTCAACTTGCATGGACCACTTCACATTGTCGATGCTCATATTTTTTTATGAAGTGGACACTTCTCTTGGGAAACTATTTTCCTTGGCAGCTGCGGTGGATGCTCTTACGTGATATACGATAAGATACCACTGATGATTACAAAGGAGTAACCACTACCCTTTCCCATCCTCCTCCGGGTTTGTGGGTATACGTTGTATAAGTGACTTCGCAATAGCCTGCTTTTAATGACATCCCACAGTATTAGTCTTCGTCAAACTTTGAGCATGGGTTCAATTACAAGCAAACATCCAACCATTAAATGTTTTTTCGTTATGCTCACTGTTGAATGAAGACAGAAAGGTCTGAAAACTTGGCGATACGAAATTATGATGAAAAGAAAATGTAAGGAATTGTAACACGAGGGAAGCTCATGAACGAGAAGAGGGAAACGTATTGAACATCTCGTGTTAAATAAGAGCTAATTGAGGTACGAAATTGTTGGAAACGCATTGGGGACGAATGATGGAAGAAGGTAAAGGATGATTTGTGAGAAGATTCCATTGGTTTTGGGAGAATTTACCTTGAATGGCCTTCGAAGGAATGAAAATTTTGGCAGGTCATCGGAATGATTGGAAGTCTTATGCAACCTCGTTAGGAGTCTTATACAGACTGACTGAGAACTGACAGTCGCAATCATTGCATCACACCCAATATAAAGCTGGAAAAATCAGGTTAGCCTCGGAATGGTGGTGCAATGGTTACGTGGGTAAACCACTCAGAAGGTCAGACTGATGTCATTTTTATGCCATAAAATAGAAATATTCCGAATGCATCGACTTTTTTTCAGTCTAAGAAAATCTTCGTTCGTCTTTCATCTAATTTTGTCAAATGGTAGGCTGTGATTTTAGTGTTAGTGCCTCGTATTAGGTTATCATTATCAGGGTCACTTATAAAGCGATACTCATATTACGCATCATGGAATGAAATGTTGTATGCTTACAACGTTGTAGTCGCACAATGTTTTCAGCTAATTAAAAAATCCTGATTTTACATTTCATGGAACTTACGCCCTTGTACCAATTACTTACATACATATGTACATAACTATAATACACCCATAATAATCTACCATTGCATACTCCTTTCATTTCCGTCACATTCACACATTTTAATACACGTTCTGTTGTTCTTAAGACATTTATATTCCTCATTGAGAGTCTCATTAATCGAGTGCACAACTGATTTTTTCGATCTAACCCTCCCCGTCTCAAGTCGTCTACTCTTCTCTGAGATACCTCGATGGTAAGTCTTCAGTCTTTTCAGTCTTTTCCTATGATGAGCAAATTAACAGAGTACATTTCTTTCGCACTTTTATATTTCCCATGCATCTAATCCACATTCTTCAGTAATCCACGCACTTCTCACTCTATACTTCCAAGTTTTACCACAAGCCCTCCTCAGGTACCGCATAACCACCGCCTTCAGTTGACATTTAAGCCTGTCTCGAAATACCTCAATTTCCCTTAATTGCGTGGAGTGCTGCAGTATTATAAAAATACATTTTTAAAATTTGTCAGTTCTATTTTACAATACATTCCACATACGAACACAAATCTTCTGACCAGCAGCCACATTCCTTTTTATCTATTTACTTATTCTACCAAGTTTTAAAAATATTGTTCCTAGGGATACAATCCTCACGTAATCACGCATTATGATATGATACTTTCTCCTATTGAATAGGCATTGGGGTTCTACACATGTTTTTTCCACTCGTGATCGATTTCAACCCATTCACCTAATGTTACATCCACTCTTATAATTGTTTTGGTACTTTTAAACATGATTTTTTAACCTTTTAATAGCTTATCATTCACCTCGTATTGTTTTAAAACCTTACAAAAATCCTTTGTCTTTATACCTATGCCTTCTCGTAATCTAAAACAGTGGCTACTACTTCAAAATATTTATTGTGGTGTCTATGGACGAATGCTGCTGGCAATATTCGAACGTATAATTTTTCCTACACACCTGAGAAACGGGTAATGAGCATGACCCATCAAAGTGTTATCCAGACTTGGGTAAAAACGTCTTAAACGCAATAACGTATTAATTTTATGTAATAATGTATTAAGCGTTATCACACAGAATTAACAAGGTAATTATTCGTTTACATTTTAACTCCTTAATTTTTCAATTCAATTTTTAGGGTTAAAAGTTTGATTCTTTCGACAAGAAGGGAACTACGCGAGAATAATTTTAGAATGGTGAGGCAAATGGGAGAGAAAAAAATAACTTCGGTCTCATGTCAACACGGTGAAAAATGTTTCTCCATTATCTCTTCGGAAGAAAACGACACGGAAAAACCTATTGCGGGCCAGTTCAAGTTAATCCACAGCCCTCGTTGACAATGAGCGCACAAGAGGGAACAATGTCACGATTTTCGGCGAATTTTTAAGAATATCCGCAACATTAGCGCGAAATTTTACACGTTGATTTCATTCAAGCACTCACGAAACGGAGACTTGTTCTTAAAAATTGGCAGATCACATGTACTCTCCCGGTAAGCATATAGAAACAGAGGTTCCATTAATAGATACTCCACAGAAAAATAACTATCGGCGACTATCGTTCGCCTTTCTTTTCAATTAGCAAATTTTCCATTAACATATTTTCTAGTGGAAATCCTTTTGCAATTTTTGATCTTGAACTTGATTTCGTGCCTTCCGGGAGCCCGCTGTCTCTTCCAAATATTCTAATAGTCAATAAAGGCGGCACTAAAAGATTTGTGACTGTTTTCCGCCTGGAATCGGCTGATATGTCCTGACGCAATGAAAATTACACAATACACATACGCATTATGTCGGGACAGCCTCCAATTTTCTTCTCTTCCACGCTTATTACCCACGTCACAACATGTAGCTTACATAACAACGAGATAACAAGTGGATGTTCAAGGCATTTGAGATTAAACACTAATCCACCGCCATTCTCTGCGGAAGTAGTTAAAATATATGACCTTACGTAGAAGGGATATCATACCCATACATTCATATATGTTTTTTGTTTCCATTACAAACTTTTCTAGCACATTTTATACCTGTAATGTGCTAAAAAATCGCTAGAAACGCTAAAAAGAATCAGTCAAGATTTTTGCTCCTACTGGGAGATTCCTCGGAACAACAGCTAAGATGATACAAATTTTGTCCTGAGATTGCAAACAAAGTTCAGATCTTTGGAGCAAGGGATTATGGAAAAAAGATTATAATTGAATCGGAAAATATGCAGACGGCCCAAACTATTTACCGAGGAAACCCCGTTATTAGTTTTGTGAGCAAGGCTATTAATTTCTTTAGCGATCAGTCAAATATGGGACATATATTAATGTTTAATTGCATAATACTTCGTTGCACTATTTATTACTTGTTAATTATCTCAACTCGAACTGCCTTATTTCAATTGGCATTGAATTTGTTGTCTCCGACGTAACTTTATGGAATTCACATAACATATTGAAATTAAATTATTGACTTTGTAATTCCACACACTTTAAAAGTGCGTGGAATGACAGAGCCAATAATTTCATTTCATTTCAATTGGCAATGCATATTCTTTAGAGTAAAATGCAACTATTATTATAATACATAATTATCAAAATTATGCAAACTTAAATATACACGTATATCCAATGAATGTGTAACATGGAGAGCATGTAAATCACGTCAATAAATATCGTTCGTTAATTTGTTGATGGAATTGAATGCATAAAAATTGGGTAATGGAGAAAGGAAATACAGTCAAGCACACGCACAAGTCGTACTGGCCGAGTGAGAAAACATGCCACTCAAACCGTATCGAGTCTCCACGCTCTTCGTTGCACTAGCTACGGTGTCAGCCGTGGCCAGCCGATAAGTTCAGGGAAAATGCGAGGATTTCTTATCACTGACTGAGCATTTTTAGAGCTGATTGTTAAGCTAGCCTCTGCTGGTTCCCTTTGGACGTATGCAGGCCAAGGAGTGTACCAGAAATACAAAAATAAACGATAGTCAAACCAACAGTGTTGATTGAAAAGTTTAAGAAAACAAAAAAGTGAAGGATTTGACATTTTCTCGGCGTGTGTTGTTTATGAAGCTTTCTCGGTGTTACACCAGGTCACCTTTCAAAGACTAACTCTGCCATTGCCCTCACAGTGTTGACTTACGAAAGCGAATAGTGTCAACAGCATTAGCCAGAATTATCGAAACCCTAATCCGATTGAATCATTTAATCCTATATTTTGTTGCACTAATAAATCGTGTGAAATTTGAATGAGCCGTTTTTAGAATGTTATCATGGGGTGGAAAATGTTCGCTATTCTGATTTCATTAAATTCTAAAAGTTCGAAACTGTTGATTTTGTTTTCTGTAAATACATGTATAATTTTCCCTTTTTATGGCTATGTCTTCTAGAAATAATATGCGAAATCCCCTCCGGTTTAATCCATTTTATTCTAGTCACCCGAAGACTTTTGTGTACACCTTTGGTTTCGTTCCAACCTCAGCCGCCCAACGATGAGATCTGAACCTAAGTAGCCGCCACAGTTAATACGTTTCCTTTTTCCAAACCTCAAACCTTGGATGCTGGCAATGTTTGCATCAATTTAGAAGCCATGGGTACCTTTAAAACACTCACCCTTTGCGGACTGTCCGTGAATAAAATGATATCGGTGCCCATGAGAAATGCAGCGGCCTTCCTCTATACGTTTGGCTAAGTAGATCTAATGACCTGTTTCCCCGCGTCGAGTAAAGTATTTTTCGTGTGGCCAATGAGAATGCCTTCATCCGACTTTTAATTCATTTTCTTTATGCTGAATGTAAACTTCACTAATGTGCCGTTCTAATTTCACCACCAGGCTTGGCATGTATTCCTAAAAAATACTATAATAGTATCAGCAGCAGCCAAGAGATCATATATTGTGCACTAATCAATTCATTCCAACACACCAAGCAAGAGCTTGGAGGCTTCTACGGAACAAATTGAAAGTGATACGGCAATATTTTGATGAATTATGTCGTTCCTGCTGTCCTTGGGTCATACTCTTACAAATGAAGAACGAACAGTAGCAATTTTACACAAGATATCTAGTCTAAACTTGATTCTATCCGTTCTTCATTATGTTAGAATTCCACCACATCACGCCTGAAATTACTCAATTTATAATCTGATAACCCTTGAAGCTGAATGCGCAACATATCCTCACAAAATGTCATTAAGTGACTGTAATTTATTCGCTTTTTAATGTCCCACGAATGTGAACCCAAAAAAGATAAGTGTTTTATTTTTTTGTCCCTAATGCAATTAGTTTTTTGACTCGTAACAATCCCTTGGGAATCGCTCCTGTATTTCAATATATGTCATTAAAATAAATTTAGGATCATAAACACCACTGAAATCTAGGAAGAAAATCACGAAAATGATCTAAACAACAGTTCCACAGCCTCAGAGAACCGTGTATGCCTAAAAAATCACACAGCGCGGCGAAGTAGAAATATTTGCAGTTATTCCTCCTTAAGAAACGGAAATTATTCTATTCGTAAGTTCATAAGGTGCTTCATTGTTGCCAAGTAATTCGTATTTTGGAGGAGACCTCGATTACGCATGCTTCAAGTTTGGTAAAAATGAGCCTTTCGACATTACTCATCTCAATTACTACAAAAGCGCAATGTTATTGGCTAGGGATTTATTTCGCACAACGCTCCCAACGCGAGAAACGATATCCATTCTCTTAGTACAAATTTATTTTCAACGATCACAATCACAAAATTATATAAAAATCAACAACAGTGTAAACAAAAACTATTTACAGTGGATTGCATAGACAACTCGACCCTATGTTTCGGTGAATGAAGTCCATGTATCTGGTGAGCTTTGTGTAAATCCCTGGAAAATTCTTTCGAGCACAGCCACGACCCCATGACACGACACCTAAAAAATAATATGAATTAGTTGAATGGTCTTAATTCATGCATATTATGTGGATATTATATTAAGTATATTTATTTATATAATTCGTCAGAAAGCCATGAGTGCTTGTAAAACGTTCTATAGGGAATAATAGGAAAACAAACATGAAGCAAGCTCTAAAGCGACATGAAAAAAGTACGATATGCGAGATAAGGTTGCAATTAGAGCTCGTGAGTAAATATTGTCAAATAAAATCATTCTCGAACAAAATTAAATGCTCTTTGTATCTCGAGAGAATTTATTGGCGTTCCCTTACCAATCATTTCCGTACTGCCTCCTTTGTTGAACACATGCAGAGGACCGCCACTATCGCCCTAGAATAAAATCACTTGTTGAAAACTTAAATAATAATTTATATCTTAATATCTAATGCCCTTCAAAGCCTCACGTATTATAATATAGAGTGCGACAACATAACTTCCTTTTTTAAAGGGGTTTTGCCTTATAAAAAAGGAAGTTATTTTGCCGCACCCTGTATTATTAATAATAATATAATTTCCGTGATGATATTTTACTTTGTGAAATTTATTTCATAAGAAGTTTTGACTGATGCAAATTTAATTTTCCTATTTTCTTATGTCAGTGCCATAATAAATAAAATGTTTCAAAACAGAATATCCTTGACGAGCATGCCCTTACCTTATGTGTGAAATGATTTGAGAAAAATAAGTGAAAACAAACCATGAACATTTCTAACGAAACTGTAACATCATCATCATCACCGACTCAAAGGTTATTTTGATAGCCGAGGGTGTGGCCCACTTCATGCTGAGCTTCTTGGCGACTGATATTCATGCATTGGCAGGGTATGGAAGGGAACCGGTTCCTTTCCTTGTATACCACCTATGGGTTTCTAAAAAGATCCGTCTGACACCCGAAACAAATGGCAGTAATTATGTGAAACTGGGGGTATCCATAAACACCGTGGAAGTGTCCATAATGGAATCCTTGACACTCCGATCGTTAGCCGAGCACTTAACCTATTGAGTTTTCAGGCTGAAAAAATAAAACTGAGGCTACATTACTATATACTTACGCAAAACAATAATCTGAATCGTAATATAGTTCTCTTGCGCGCGTGGGTAAATATAACGGTTTCATTTCACAATAAAATTTCAAATTGATGGTGTGAATTTAAGAATCTAAAGCCGTAAAGAGGGAACTTTATTGAAAGGAAAACTGTGAGACAGTTATGAGGAAATAGCATAAAAGAATAAAAGTATATAACAGAAATCAAGGGCAGAGACCCATCAACGTCGTCATCGCTCCGCGAAAACGTATTGCGTCAACATAAACCCTCCTAACATTGCAAAACTAAAACAATCCAATGAATCCTCCTGTTAGAACCATTTTACAATGGATCTCATTTAGCAACAACAAGAATTTTTCCACAATGTTTTTTTAGTTATCACAAGAACCATGCTTCATTATACAGGCAGAAAGTCACAGCCTTCATAATGACATTTATGGCGTTCTTGAGGCATTTCCGGTTGTGTTGGGAAAGCTGAGCATGCGATCGGAAGAGGGGGAACATGTTCAAGCGAGGTGGAGCGGACGGAGAGACGACTTCAGCTTAAAACCCTTTTGTTCGTACCTGGCAAGAGTCTCTACCACCGTCCCTGTAGCCGGCGCAGAACATGTTGTCTGTGATGCGGCTGGAACCATAGCCGCTCTGATCACACATTTCCTTGGACATAACGACGACTTCCACCTTGAGAGGAAGATCTGAAGTGGGTTTAGCTTCTTCTGTTCGACCCCAGCCCACGACAACTGCCCTCTCGCCCGTGTAATTTCCATCTTCTACAAGAACGAAAAGAAAAGGTTCCTCCTTAAGCAATGTCTCTCAGCTTAAGCTTATTATCAGAAAATTATTTTCCATAAAACAGATAAATATTTTGCAGCGAGGCGAAACAATCGTGAAGGGCATTATTTAAATATGTAAATCATAGATATAATTCAAGATTTTGGTGCAGTTAGAGGTTTCCTCTGCCACATTAAACTCACATCAATATTATGCTCAATATTACTTCAACAGTATACAAATTAATATAACGGCTGTGTAACTAGTTGTATGCTCACGAAGTTAATGGATCTTGGATGAAAAACTAGACAGTGAGTGCTTCTTACTGACGGAATGGAAACTTAAAACCTAAAGGCTGACAGCATAGCTGTAATAAAGTTCAAATGTTGGATATTATGATAGGACAGATAGCAGCAGTGATTTCCTTGAGTTACCTTATAAATTAATATTCATTCCTTTGCACTCTTATTTGCGAAGGGATAAAACGAGAAATTCCACGTGTTTCGTTAGTTCCTTAGATTACGTGATTCATATTGTGGATGTTGTATCCATCTCATTCCCTTTCTTCGGCACAACTTCATTGATTGTGCTTTGTTTTGAGAGTTTTCAGAGCAAATACATTAACTTGGAATATATATAAATTTTGTTGGCAAAACCCCATTTCAGGATTATGCTCTCACTTCGAAGGGTAAGTACTGATCGATAGGTCACAAATAAGTTATTTAAGCTTCCTCTGAAACCCAAATCACTCTTAGATATTTAAACGTTGAAGTACTTCATCAAGTTTTTCAATAATTTTTATATTATAAATATAGTTCAAGAGGAGTCGAAGTAGGAATACGATATTCATTTAAAATCTTATTTCGTGATAATTACGATCGCCTTTCTAGGGGTTTTGTTTGGAAAGGCCCCAATTTCTATGCAATTCTCCTTATTCCTCTAGACCAACAGTTAAGACTATGAAGTGAGCATTGATTAACTTGCAATTACAAATGGAAGGGAATCGTATTTTCCGTTTCATCAGTCGTACTTTAAGGAGACAAGATAATTACCTTACACTATTATGGAACATGAGTTTTTGGGGATTTTTTGGGAGCTGTCCTTAAATAACGTCAATTGCTCCATTGCATTACGTTTTCTTACGGCGAGTGGGAGGGAGTGTAAAAGAAATTATTCATTAAGCGTTGCTTCAGATATTTCTGAAAAGTGCATTGAATTATTCTTCATCATCAAATAGTGCAAAGTGCAGAAGCCCATTATGAATATGTACTTTCAGAACATTCAACAATTTAAACCTATTAAACTCTTTTCAAAATATTTCTTTGTCATTTCACCATATGTGCTCTGTTATCACTAATATTAAAAAAAGACAAGTGACATTTCATGGTTGTTTAATTTTATTCAGTGCAAATAAGTAATTGAAGTGATTAGAAGGCAATCGTAGGTTGATATGTTTTAGTCAAACTCAAAAGAAAAATGCATTTTCTTTAAAATTATTCGACCATAATCATAGTAAGGAAATTATTAAGACTGTGCAATTGAAGATGCATGTCCTGTAGAGCCTTACAAAGAGAGGGAGTGGTGTAAAAGGAAATGATGGCTCGATGTATTTTGAGGGCGGCGGAGGTCACACGAGAACACGGTTCATCTCAATCAAGGCGACTGATCATCGTCCTCTATTTCCCTGAGCAAATGCCACCCGAGTAGGAATCGGTTGCCTCCTTAGACTTTAACTGCACTGGAATCCGACTTCCACATAAGACGGCTACTGGTAAGGTGTTACCTGCCTATCGCGCACCACCCTTTGAAGGACAAGTTAGAATCATTACCTTTGATTACCATTTCATGGTTGGAAAAAGAAAGTTAAGAATGACGGTAAACAGTGCGTAAGTAGACTGAATTAAGGTAGAGGGGGCGAAATAATGGAAGAAGGAAGCGGTGGATATGCTGAATAAAGAAAGACCCGACAAATATTCCGACGCTGTGGTTAATGAAACCGTAGTGCGATGACAAAAATAATGAGGGTTGTATTGTAGAGGAAGTCACAGTCTCGCCGGAATTTGAACGTCATTCGGTCAAAGGAGATTTTCCAGCAGATGTGACCAAGTATTTATTTCCTTGATAATTGATCTTTCTTCCGTCATGACCCATTTAACCCAAGTGACGGAAGTGTGGGCGGAAGCTCTCAGTGAAGGCGGGCTTTTAAATACATGCTAAGTATTTGTTCTCATTACTCAAAAACATTGTTCTAAGTGACCTCACTTTTGGAATGGTTTTTCATTTTCTAAATGGTTATTTAAAATTATTTTTCAGTTTTCTTCATCAAACCGTCCTGAAATAAGATTATGTTTAAAACCTACCACATACTTGCGGGATTAGAAATAAGCGATCAAAAAATGCCACCACTCATGAGGCCTTGGCTATATTTGCGTTCCATTCATACAGTTTGCTTCCTGACACAGTCGCAATTTTGAAGTTTTTGATAAAGATCAAATATGTTTATATTTACGCGAGGAAGGTAGCTGCCCTGGACACATTCGCTTCGAGTCAGCCAAGGGCAAATCACTTTCGTTATCTCTGGCCATGGAAATGACGGCTCATATATGCTGGCAGCTAACATATTGCGCCCTTGACTAATTTTTCGGAGGAATCGATTTTGAGGAGCTTTACGGGGAATGGATATTCAGGCAGAACTTGAAAAATGAAAACAAATGATTAATCATTTGAAAACGAAGGTAATTAGATTACCAAACATTTGCCCAGTCACGGAAATAAATCTCGTTTAATATTTCACCATGCATGTATCATCGGATTCAATTTCCCACGAACAATTAGTATCAAAATATTCACAAATACTTATTTAAAAAGTAAGCGGATGACTCCGTTAAAAGTTACTGTTGCGGCATCTCCCGCAGTGTCTTAAAAATTGTTGCATTCTAACCAGTTCCGTTTTTTTTGCCTGGTTGGTTAGGTTTGCCTCTAAAATCATAACATTACACTTATCATCAATGCAGGGCGTAACCAGTAACCAGCAGCACACGCAGCGGGATTTAGATCAAATTATTTTCAACCAAGATGCACAATATTTTCATGCTTTTTGTTCTATATTTTTTAGTTTTCTGGCTGACACTGAACATATGTATGCATGACCCGAAAACGAGCGCTTTAAACCAGCACCTTAACACCGAGGTGACGACCCATCACGCCCTCTAATCTCACAGCAAATTTTCATTGGGCCTCAGAAATTAACCCATGGCAACACATTTAACAATTAACAAGAAATAGAATTCCCTAAACTACAGGAATATACATCAGAGCTTGATCAGATAGTTCGTCGTATGGACTAAAATAAGAGCGTGGTGTAGGCCATCAGACCGAATGGTCAACCTAACTAGGATTCATCTAAACAGCAATACTTCCCATAGAATGCGTGGAAAACCATAAAATATTTTTCAAAGAGTTAGGGAGTATGAACATTTTCAGAGAGAAAATGCATACTTTAGTTCACCAAGATCAAATATTAATGCAATAAAAGCCGTGCGTCGCGCGCCGCAGAGAAATCATATTTAGTGGTCGGAAGGACTGACTATCGTCAACTGACCAACAACTCTTCACTGTTGTCGAATTCCTTCGCAACGACCTTCCTGTTAAGGCGATCACCCCCGAGCCGTACTACGATGATAATCTATCTGATAGAAATATACGGAGCATAATATTGAAAGGTTATATTCTAAATAAAACAGTTTCTGGCGTAACTTGGTGGAAAGTTTATGTGGAAAAGTAAAGTGGTTTGATTATTAAAAGTCAGGTTATATTCTGTAAAAAAATTACTTCCGACGGCACCGGTGTCCTGCATTTACACAGACAATATACGCTGCTTATTTTAATACGCATGAATGATATTTAATACAATATGAAAGCTAGCAACGAACAACATACGCATTTGAAGCAGCTAAATTCTATTAACCTCACTAGATAGCTTCTTAGTCTTAGCTTGATCTCCTTATAGTTTAATCTTTGTTTGATGAAACAAAATTGATACCCTTTTGGCCTGTTTCAAAGCTCTATAAAATAATCGAAAAGACACAATTTGGTGGAATTCTAGGAGTGAGCAAGAAATGCTTGGCCATTTTACGGTTTGTTCATAGTTGACTGACCAATCTACGAAAGCCACTAACCACAACGGGATACCCGTGTATGCAGCATAATCGAAGAGAGAGAGAACGTGATGCTATCAGGGAATGCATTGTTCATTATCTCAAGATCAACCATACACTTAAGAAATGCGATCAATAATACCTCATTTCATTGTAATCTACTGAAAGAATTTTAATCTAAAAATAGACGAACGAGCCAGGAGCGTGGACTGATTGGAGAAAAGGTTTTCCCAATAAATATTTTCCACTTCGTCCCGGGAACTACTAATTCCACTAAACTTACCGGATATAATAATTCAACCAAGCTTACCCTCTAAATGACTCATTGGGCTAAATAATTTCTACGAGTGACAAGACGAATGGAGTTATTTGTGGAGAGCCAGAAGCGAAGTTGGCAGCCTCCGTCTGTGGTTGGGGCGTAACACTGTAAAGACCGAACGTCGAGGTTTGGACCTCTCTCCGAGGTGAATACTGTCTTTCCATTACATGAGAAGGGCTAAAACCTCAATCATTGGAACACGTAGATCAAATTCATTCTACCATATGATAATGTCGGTTGAATGCAGCTGAATTAGCAACGATTATCACATCTTTACTCTTCGAAGCAATGCGTCAAGAGGGCCTAAGCATACCACATAGCCTTTAAGAAAGAGTAAACCATAAAGTCATGAGGGAATACACGCCTAAATTCTTCATGTATATAAACACATACACACATGTATATATTAATATGAAAAAGTCAAAGTACCTCATTTTTACTTCACTAAAACTGAAAGTTTGGTGGGTATCCTGATGGAGATGCTTTAAGTGTGGCTCTAGTCCTCGAGAACACCACACCGCTAACCCTTTTAGCTTCAATGTCCAGTTCTGCGAGGACAGGGGGGCAGATTTGGGGCGGGGAAATAATGAATATCCGCGCACGAAATCATAAGCTATGGTGATGATGGAATTGACGGGTACTCACCGCGGACGGGCAGGCAAACAGGAAGGATATTCCTGGTGAATTCCACCGGTCGGTCAATGGTCAGCACTGCGACGTCGTTGTCGAAGGTAAGTGGGTCGAAGCTGGGGTGCAAGGATACTTTGGCCAAATTGCGAATCTCAGATTCTCCGTTGCCCGTGACAAGGATTTTCTTCCGGCCGTGTGCACCGAGGACCACTTTAATGTCCTTCTTGTCAAACCTGCAAAAATTGAGAGAGCTCTCAATTTCCTTCATACGACGAAATGGCTGTGAGAATATTGGATGAGTTGAGGACTGATCGGGTGGATTCAGCCATGGGGTAATGCTTCTGCGTCGCGCAACATTCAACGACTGGCCCCACTGAGAATCGCAGGAACATATCTAACGACAGAGTGTGTTCTTAGCTGAAGAATATCCGTTATTTAACGTTTTTATAGTTTTAAAAATTGGATTTTCCATCTCCCTAAAAATGGGTAGACGTACAGAGTAATCTGTACCCAAAATTAGCGTTCATCAGAGGTATGGTGTCGACACACATGACTTTGGCTCCGGACTAGTCCACTCATCACTTCGGTATATTTTACGCTATCAGTTCCGTAAAACCAAGCGCACCCAAAACCTCAGCACCAGGAACAGTTTACCTAGCTGTAAACGTGATTATTGAATGTGCAAATGCCTTTACAGTTGAATTTTCCGTCGATTTAGCAGATTCAAATCCGAACGCGCCTGCCAGAGTGAGTTTTGAGACCGAAAAAAAATCTCATTTAAACCACTATCGCCACAATTACAACCCGAAGGGTTACCAGAACCTTTGAAAAAATGTTTTCCTGTGTTATCACACGTCTTATAGTGTCCCTTTGCAGAGATTGGAAATTATTTTTGTTTCGGGCCAATATTTCGAGTTTTGAAATTTTTAGTGGGGTATTCCAATGACGGAGCGCGTCGACTTCTCCGGATTACCCTAAAAAATGTCTATTTTTGAGTCCATTCCCAAATTTGTATTTCACAATTTTCCTCGTCACGCATTTCTAATAGTGTCCTGATTTCAACAATAACGAATTTCAAGTGTCCTCGCGTAAGCAATAAAGCCGACTCTTTTAACAGGTTGATTTAATGGGGCGCTTTTAGCAATGTACTGAAATTGAACAAACACGTAATATGACGGTTGCTACAAGATAGGTACATTCAATACCTCCCAAAAGTAAAAAAAAATGCTTTGCGCAGTACAAAAATAATATGCTTTTACGGAAAAATATTTCATTTGCATTCATTTTCATTAAATGTTCACCATTCAATGATGAGATCAACCTTCTGCCTTCTCAGAAATTTGAGCATTTTCCTCTCCCAATGTTTAAACTCCCCAGGGCAAAATCTTTAACAACTACTGACATAATATTTCCGGTATTACGAATACTCCTGTTATTTTATTTACCTGAGACTCTTTCAATCATAATATTCGACACATAAATATCTGCAAGAATGTAGGCCAAATGTTCTAGATGAAGAGAGACTGAGGGTACAGAGAGGTACCTCAACGAGATCTCTGCAAAATTGGGGAGTGGCAGGAAGAGTTTTCAGGGCTCATTATTGGAATTTATGAAGTGGACGTTTGGCCAGTGGATTAGCTAGATCAGCATTAAATTCGATAAAGAAAGAATTTGAGAAATTTATTTAACTATGGAAAACGAAAAATATTTCGCTCGCAGCAAATGATGAGGATCTAAAAATCATCAACAAATGGATGGAGAGAAGGGAAATAGCTACTATGGGAAAATGAGTTTGTTCCCCAAAAGGGGAACTGTACACGTAATATGATATCAATAATGAGAATGGTATAAAAAATTGATATAAAAATGCACAATTAATGAACGAGTTCAGAAGTCAGAAGTGGACTGGAGGGAAATGTGACAAAATTCCAAACATTTACGCATATAACATATGACGCCTGACTTTACAGTATGGTGAATCACGATGGACAGTGGTAAGCAAAGGAACAGCACAGGCCTATCCATTAACTACAATGCGTTGTAAAGCATACGCGAAGGAAATGGTAAGTTAAGTACGACATGGACTGAAGACAAAATTAACACTAGGCAGGTGGCTGAAAAAGCCTTATTAGGACTAAATATTCGCGGATAGTGAAAAACGTATTAGTTGGCCAGGTATTTAGTCAGACTACGGGTTTCAATTATTTAATAGGACATCACGTAATCAATGGGAGAGGTATGGAGTATATCATAAGATAAATCATACAATAATACTGTCAAGAAAGAGAACGACTAAATGAAACACTAAAGCAGATGAGTATATATTAGCGTAGCGATTCAAGTATATCGGCCATTCTTAAGATAAAAAATGAGAAAGAATTAGGGAATTTAAAATAAAAAATGCGATATGAATGAAATGAATAGATATCTCATTTGAACGAGACTGGGGGAGGAAGAAAATAATCTTTAAGTGCAGCAATGTAAAGGAATCATACCTTTCTCTGATGAAAAAGGCATTATATGATAGTTTGAGGGTCAATTCAGAACACATATGTTACCTGTACTCTACAACTGATGATAAAATGTCTTCGATGAAATTCCATGTACGTGTTGGTTCCTATTTCCTCGATTTTATGAGGCAATAATTTGGTAAATAGAATGGTTTAAAATCAGTAGATTTTTCGCAGCTGAAGAATTTAATTTTAATACGAATTTAATTTTAAGAATAATATCCTGATCCTATGAAAACCTGTGGAGTAATAGCGATATCCAATGTACTTACAGTTTTACATAACATCTTTCCAAACAAATTTTTCAAGTTGATTTACCTTTTCCGGACTTGGACGAAAAAAATGTATCCCGTATATTATTAGTTTTAAGCATCACAGTCACTCTTGATTATAGAAAAAATATAGAATTTTATGGAAAATTACATTCCTTGAAATCTTTAATTGTTCATCTTCGCATTCATATTCAAAGTAACTTAGCAAAATTCCCGCCGCAAGGGTGAAGGACACGGACTTACGTTATCCAGAGGGCTATCCTATCGTCTTTTTTGGATCTGAATCTGAATGGACGCGATTACTATCACGCTCGCGTATCAACTACGCTCATCGGCAATTGGTTCAAAGTTAATAAAAATAAATGGGAAAACATAATTCTCGAAAGCCTATCACATCTCACACCATATTTTTCGAGGTCATCGAAGAAAGTGGTCACCCGTTAGGTCAGAAATAATCGAAAGAAGTTTACAAGTATTGTTACACTCAAGATGGGTTAAAATCGGTGGAATATCTTAAGAAGTTTCCTCTATCAAATCTAATGATGGGTTTCTTTAAAATCTTGAAATGAATAGGAGAGAATAAAAGAAAATGGTCGCGCATTTATGGAATGGTATTTTTTAATGAATTCATAAAAACCTGACTTCATATTTTTCTAAACCTGTTCTGATCCACCGATCACCGTTAGAGGTTCTCCTTGGTATTAATCTGACACACCCATATAGAGATTATTGAATATCAATTTATGCAAATTGTTTTATCTGCATACAAATTCAAGGGCTTAAAAACTCTTTTATCAGGGAAAAAACTATATTTCAAGTGGTTTGAAAGAAAAACAAAAGAAAAGGATTTCGAAATTCCGAAAAGAAGAGGCAAAATTATATAAATACCAAGGATCAGAACTTCATAGTCGGCTTGTAGAGTCACATCCTCACTTCATTTAACATTTCCCCTGCATTAGTCACACTGCCATGTTATCTTTCAGATCATGTCCATAAAAATATGGCGTCATTACAGATTCTCTTTGAATATCATGTTTTATTTTCAAGAGGCCACTGATTCCCATTTTCTCCAGCACTTTCTCCACACTCGTTTTATAGCTCATTTTTAAGGCTCACAATACATCTTCAATCACTCGATATTCTCCTCGTCCCCTACAATGTCCCTTCATAAATTTCGTGCACCTTCTCCAAAGAGAAAATTCGCCATAAAGTTTCTTACGCAGAGCACGTACATTGTTCTGTAAGAGTTTATTTCGCATTGGTTTCATTATCGTTGCCAATGATTCTGAATAAATTCCGTCAAATCAGATTTTTTGAATACTCTTTCCACACACGCCAGGTGTTGAAGAAATGAAATTTTCTATCTAAATTCTGTACATTTTCAATCTTCACCAATATCAAATTCAATTGATAAATTCTGCGATTATCAAAAATAACAACTGTTGTGAAAGTACACGATAGGTGATAACGCAAATCATAACAAAATCTTTGGGAAACAAGGTCACCGAACATTGATTTGGGGAGTTGGCTCCACCGGGGTTCCGCGAAATATTGGCAGAGGACAAGAGATAAGGAGTTATGCAGACTCTGGGAACGATTACACATATCACTCGTAACGCATCAATATTTAAACCTTCAACGTAATGGTAATTGCGAACTTCTGTTTTAAAGGTTTATTTTTAAAGGTGAGGAAGGCTTTCCATTTTATTAACCATGTTTTTATGTATATCACTTCTGATGTTGCCTATTTTGTAAAAACGACTAATATTACGTGATATAAACCAAGCTGCCCCATTTTAACTTTCAATTAATGTGATCATGATTTCATGTAGCCTTCAAAGCTTAGCGTTTCTGAAGAATTGAGGGGCCTACCTTTTTACCCACAAAACAATTGCGTTAAACAGTAAAATTAATTTAACATTACGTGCGCTCTACTTCACACCACTGATTACAAAGACACATATGCCAATATTTGCCCATAATCATGGCTTTAGGTTGACGTTGTTAACGTTTTGAGCATAAAAGAGAAAGCATAACTTTTAGGAATACTTCAAGTAAACCAAAAAAAGAGGGACTTTTAGGAAAGTTGTTATTTTGCAGATATGTTATTCGATTTTCATCTTCAATAAGGTCTTCGTTTACTTAATCCGTATTTAAGCAATTTGCAAAGCTCATCAAATTTTGCGCTAACTTAATGAAAACCATTTGTAGTAGTCCCAAAATAACTGCAGATGGTTCTTTTTTTTAAAACACATTCAGAAACGGGTGGTGACGATTAATTACGACTAGATGTCATTGTATTTTAGTGAAAAAATACCGAAATCAGAATGGAGTAAAATTCAAGAATCATGAAAATATATCACTCTAGATTTGTTTTCAAAATAATTCTACATAAAAAACAATAACTTCAGCAATTATAGATACCATTGATTCAATGAAATAGACAGCCAGACGCAGTTATAAAAGGATTTTGGGACTTCATAGGGAGATGTGAACTTATAGATTTCACTATAAATGTATATTTTCTACTATTATGTTAAGTAAATTCAAGACAATGATTTTCAAATTCGTTAATTTTATATAAAGTTCAAATTAGATTACTGTCAATTCTGAATTCCTGTTGCATAGAAAACTATGCAATAGCTATGGGAAGAATGACGAAAAATTATTAAGTCTCACTAGGAAAATGCTGATAAACTGAAATTGATTTTTTCTCGCTGAGCAAATAAACTGATTTATATTTTTCAGTGCGACAAGCTTCATCATTTGGACTGCGATTTCTCTTTCTCCTTTGTTTATTTTTGCTATTATCATTGGCTGTAGGATTACCTCCTTTTCAATATTATTAACCAATAGCTTTTCTTCTTCGAGCATACTTTGCTTGGAAGAATTTAGGCCTCCATGTGAATTAATAAATTAGTTTCCCATTCAAATCACTCCCAACATAAATCACAAAATAGAAGTTTGCATAGCGATTCATCTTGAGTTTGTGAACGCGAGATATCCCGACCTTCATAGAAACCTTCAAACCACAGAAAAAGCATAATTAGTTTAGCATTTACTTCAGGAAGCATACTTTTAACATAATTATTGATACGATCATCAGGATTAGTATGAAAGTTTTACATAGTTTGTTTGTTTCCTATTCTAATGAGACAATGTGTTATCTTTTGGAATCGTCTGCCTTGTCCCGCACTTATTTTAAGCTGATGAACCAAGTCCAAGAGCCAACCACCGCGTAAGGGTGGGAAGTACGATCGGGGCAGAGCACAGGCGATGAACGGGAATGATAGCGCCGGAAAGGTCTCTCCGACGTATTTGAACACACCATATCTTGTGCTTTGTCAATATCCCGAGAAGTTATTTCACTTGAGACAGATGGGTTCAGTTTCGCAATGGAAAATATGTGTCAAATGCAATGGCAAATATTTACAACCACGAAGAAAGGTTTGCTGTTTTCTTTTCTCCCAAGAGGATCTAGATACCTTGTTTCACTTTAGACAATCAGCTCAAAGAATCCTAGAAAAGCTTATGATTACGTGTATTTAGGGAGAAACATGCATATTTCACGAACACACAGTACGTTTGTTTCTAAGTTTAGTTTATGGTGCCGTGGGCCAGTATCCACTTCACCCTAACGTGAAATGCCGATAATGGATTCCTAGTTGAATGCATGACACTCAATTGCTTTCCCGTTAATTTCAATATCGTTTTACTTTTATATTATAGTTCCCTTATATAAGAAATACCATTGAACTTCAATTGGTAGGAGTCATATTCAGAATTACTTCTTTAATTTCATTGGAATTATAGTAAAACCGATATGTTCGCTTCAATTTATTTATAAATAATCCGAAAGCAGTCAATGTTTAGCCTCTACGTCGGAATATAAACTTAAACAACGGAGACATTCACTAACACCCTAACCCAAGTTGGAAAAATCCCACATAGGCGAGGCTCGAACCCACGACCTTTGGGTTGGTAGGCGGTACCGCATAGGTCATTTCAAGGGACTTAAGATTGATGACCTGTAAAAATCTTTATTTTTAAATACATAAATAATATGAAAAATACGTAATAGTTGGCAATAGCAAATTACGTATTTGGTGCTGTACGAGTTATGAGTTACATGGTTCACTTGATATGAGCAATTTGAACAGCATTAAGAGGAGAATAACCCATGTGGCCCTACTTGATGACAAATGTGTAAATTTTAATTGATTAAAAATAATGCAACCATTTCCGAGAGTAAAAATCATTCGCCTTGACCGGGATTCGAACCCGGATCCCTCGATATCCGGCCGAGTGCTTTAACCACTTAAGCTACCGAGACGTCCTCTTACACTCTGAAATTTCGGATATCGAGGGATCCGGGTTTGAATCCCGGTCAAGGCGAACGATTTTTACTCTGTGAAATGGTTGCATTATAATGCACACATAGCGGGTGACTCTGTTAAAGTTACTGTTACAGTTTCTTGAAATTTGATTAAAAATATGCAATTTAATGCAAAAAAAGCGTGAAAAATGACAAGTGGCTATTATTTTGGGAAATATTATACCACGGGGATAGTGAACAGCAATCGCACATCCTATGATTGCTGGCGGAAATTCATCTCTTCGCTGAAGAAAACCAAAAGGCTTAATCAAATGGTTTTAACGCCTTCGTAATGCAGATGGTATTAATAACTCACTGAGTGCTTTATGGGAGAATTAATGCTGCTGCAGGCACCAATTCATGACGGTAACGCTTAAACTAATACCATGGAACTATTTCTGAGGCAGGGCTATTTTTGTTTGTCACCTCGGAGTATCACCAAGTGATTTCAAACTGCGTGTAAGTCCTTCGTTCATGCACCGTGGAAAAGAGGGAACTTGGGAAAATGTATGCATGTGTATAATGTGGGAGTGGCCAACAGCGAAGAAGAACATCTCAGCTTATTGTATGGTCATGTCAGGTCGGAAAGTGTTAATCCAGGAAAAGATTTGCTGCGTACAAATTTATAAATGTTTCAATAGAATCTTCAAAATAATATCAACATTCTAATTATTTAACCATTTTCAAATCATATTCTTGAGATTAGATAATTGGAATGGTTAAATTGGACTTGAAATGGGCGAAAATGTGTACTACGGCTGATCAGAGTGAGAAATCGGGATGAAATGATGAAGAAAGCAATTGTATCCAGACGATAGAAAGAACGGAGAAGAAACTAAAGATGAACACTGTCGCTGCGAATTTAATGACATTTCAAAATTATTCTTTTTTCAGTGATGACTCAAACGTTCGACGGCCACTTAATAAAGTTTTAACGGGTACCTCTGTCAGGAACATTCCAACCGGTATTAAATGAAAAACAAAGTAGATGGTCCGAAACTGCAACAGGCTATCTGTGATGCAGTGATTTGTGTACAGTGATTTGTTAAATATGCTTTAATACATATGCTGCAATATTAGAGGCAGTGAGAATGACGACAAAATATAACAATGATAAAGACTGCATCACTTTACACTCAAACTCTTTACTCCTCGCTTTTATTCTATTGACGTGGACAGGATAAATTTTACCATCTGATTTACTTTGATATTTCAAATAAAAACGTCAGAATTCGAGAGGTGATCCTCGTCCGTCAATAGGAGACTAGAACTTTTCGGGCATTGTCACACCGGAGTTTTGGCAACTGATTGCATTGGACGGGAAACGGAACAAAAAATCTCTTTGGTTGGTATCCATAGACTCGTTTGGAGATGAAAATATTTGTTCCATTTAGAATCGCGAATTTTGTCTCCAAATTGTGTGCGTGAAATATTTGCTATAAGTAATCCAGCCGTTAGGAAAAGAAGGCGAATTCATGTGGAAAACAAGTGTGGTCTCTTTCCGACCTAAAAAAGATGCAAGACATTTTTTCTGAAATTTTCTGAGTCGAAAACTTTTCAGGCCACCCTCGTATTTAGAGATCATGCGGTATACCGCTTTCACTGCATGACCTCCTCATTATGGAGTTTCCACTTCTCCTAGAATCTATTATTAATGAGAAGTTTCAAGAACTGGTACGAATTTACTAAAATTACGCTTGTTAACCCAGACATTTCTCAAGGCAATTAGTACTGATTTTATGGTTATCCGAAAAAATTCAGAAGAGAAAAACGTGATGGATTGGGCACCTTTAATAAAAAATGAATGTATAAAGGACAAATTCGAAGGAAGAAGGGCACTATGGAGAAGTTCAAGGCACCAATAAGCAGGTGAATCGAGTGAAGAGGATGTCTGACGGACATATGGGAGTCAGTGAGTTAGCATCAGAGTGGGAAAGCTGCAATCAGACATTCTTCCGATTGAAATGATGACGACGATAATGAGTGAGGCACTCCAAGTGATTCCCACGTTGTCTGAAAGTCAGTGCCTGATTTTCTGTGCCTCAAAGGACCATGGGTGGGAATGGAGCCGGCCCGACATGCGCAAATACGCACGCCAGGAGGGCATGAAGAGCGTGGTGAAACACTCCCGTCACCCAGAGCGAGTCAAACCGGGAGTCCGAAACCAACACTAAATCCAACAACCCTAAGTATGTCACATACTGGGAAAGAATATAGAATCGAGAATCATAAGTATGAGTTTATAGACGAGGGAAACTCGGGAAATACCCTTTGTCCCTATTATTTTACAATTAGATCATGACCAAAAGACAGTTAGGTGCTCATCCAATCACACCGGAGAAATTTTGCACTCCCAAAAGAATATATCAACTTCTTTGCTTTCGTGGTGCGAAATGCGATGCAAATTCTACTTACTACATGTCATCACCGTTATGATTTGATCGGGAGACTCGTTCACACACTCGAGAAATCCGCGGAAATCTATATCCGCGAGACTTTGAAGTAAAAGATCTCTGCTCTCTTAAGAGTGTTTTGAAGACTAATATCATTGCATTTTGCGCATCCGATTACCAAATAGATATATGCCTTAATGTTAAATTGTGACGGCATTATAGTGAGCAGAAAAATAAAAGTAATCTTTCATTAACACGACTAAATTTTTAAAAATCTGCAATGAAAAAAGAAGTCCCACTTGGAACATTACTTTATAGGCTTTGATTTTTAACCAAATTTGAGAGCCAAGTTTTTACCTACTTGCGTAATACTTTTATAATTAAGCCAAACTTCTTTTCCATGATCCATAACATATTATTGCAAGAGAAATGACACTTGACTGCTCTGCCTATCAGTTTCACGATTGACCGAAGGGATGTTTAAGAGGTATATTTGTATTATTACCGAAACAACTTCTTCACATATCAAGACAAAGATTTTGATAAGGATATGACAAATTCGAACCGTATCATAAATTTGCTTTCTGTTCTTAAAATGCGGAAGTGTGGCGGAGATGGACCATGGACGGAATATTTTCGAGATTTTATCCTTCCGACATGTGTTAACCGTGAGATGATAACGGTCTTGCGAAAAAGAATGAGCTCATGGTGTTGATTTGGTCCAAGTGATGAGACAGACACGGACAGAAAGTTTTTATGTGACTTTTCCCGGCCTTATCATTTCTTTATCAGACTTATGATATTAATGAATCTTTGATACTTGAATAAAATAAATCATTATTGGTGATAATGTTATTATTTTGATCTAAATGCTTTTTCAATTACCTATTATTCATGTAAGATCAAAAAAGAATGTAAGTTGAACAATGTGAAATCAAATTATTGTGAAAACTCACCTATAAATAGAATGTGCCGAAACTTAAACGCATTTTGTGACAAAGGTGATCTCCCTCAAGGAAGGAATATTTTTTGCAAATTGAAAATGGATTACTGACACCTTTATATGAGAAAGAAATGTTTAGAAGTTTCTTTTATTTAATTCACTATACATTTGGTCTGATTGGGTTTTTCTTGATATTATTTTTGAGCGAACGTAAAACTCAATAAATTTAATTCACACTCCAACTCGGTTATTTATTTGCTTCAACTGGATTTTTGAATTCTAAACTCGCGGTTTCCTATACATTAAGAACATGTGACTCTTATAAATTATAATTTTTAATGGATTTAACATCCTAATTTATCAATAAATTGTCATGGGGAAACGGTATGATGGTTCTCGAGTCAGTCCCTCCGGAAGGAATCATACCTTCTAGAAAATATTGAAAGCGGGTCCTGGGGTTATTGTAGGCTTTGCTTTCGTTTGCGGCATTATTGATACAAAACTGACCGGGAGAGAGACATGACCATTAGCTGCACATGGTACGGGTATTTCAGGAGCCGGTGGTAAACTTATGATGAACAGCGTAGTTCGTGTAACTCCCATCAAGAGACAAATATGACAATGTTACATATGGACCATTGATACCCACCTGAAATGTGCCAGGTGTGCATGGAAAGAAGGATGATATGTTAAATGAGGGAATTGGGAGAGGAATGGATGAATAAAAGTGCGAGATACGCATTCCCGCATTATATACATAAGTATAGAAATGAAACTTGGGTATGGCAGGTATCAACGTTGATGAATGCGGTGGCTATGGGAGTACTTGAGGATTATTTAGGCGCATACAGGTGGAAGAGGGGGGCCAGGAGTAAGAAGGCTATAAAGAATGTGGATTGCATGTAAAGAAGTGTGCTACGCTGCTTCGATCACATTGAGGGAATACTATAGATAGGCGCCGAAGGAAAAGATTTATGGGGCTCGCGAAGATGAGAGAAAAGCGAATGGTTTTCAGGTGGATCGAGAAATTCGTAAGTCAATCAGATGGAAGCTACTCTCATAGCAAGGAATATAAAGTTTACGGAACCGATGAGCAAGTCTGAAACATGCATTTTATGCCTCGGAGGTCAAAGGAATGCGATGATGTGGAAGATACTAGCAAAAGGATGTAATTTCCCTGGGAAAACTTAAAAGAGTTTGTTACTTCGCCTAATTCGAAAGGGAAAGGAGCGAAGATTATGCGTATACTTACGCATGATGAAACGAGCGAGTAAGATGTAAATCAAATTTTTAAGAGTCTAGATAATTGAAATGATCACGTAAAAGAAATGTAATTGGTGATTTGATATTCAAAATAAACTTTGTTAAATTAAGAAATTTGGGAAAAAACAAGTGCCTATGAGGCTTTTCATAGTAGGAAAATGAAAGGTTTTCCAAACTAAAGCAATCGTTTATTCATAAAAGTGTAAAGTAACTAATCTACAGCCGTGATATTTGGGTGAAAATATGGCAGCAGCTAAAAGCTGCCATTTTCGATTCATCTGTCTGAGTATCTAGCTCGAAAATTTGAAAAACTTCTTTCCAAACGCAATTTTTGGACGGTTTTATCAGATTTGCTTATTAAATGAATTGTTACGGCTCTTCCGTTGCTGCTACCTACATATTTTACCGAAACTTTATAGGAAATGCGAATTTTTACGCCTGCCTTCGAGTGGTGCTCTGCATATTTCACTCTCCGCGAATTTCTATATCGCTTGCGGATTGAAAACATGCAACAGTTAATTGAAATATAATCTGAATTTAGAAGGAGGAATTACAATTTGATTAGAGACAGGTAAGATTACAGGACACGAACCCTGATGGACGATGAAGTACCACTAAGTTCTATCTGCCTCAGGCCATATATAACATTGGAACAAAGGATTATTATCAATATAGAAGTAAATTTATTTACGCATTGACCCAACAGAACCATTCCGAGACAGGCTTAAGTCATAAATACGCAAAATTAGATGGAGGCGGAATACCCACAAAAGAAGGAATCGAACCCGCGACCTATGTAACAGCAGATGAAAAAGTTACCCCTTCGTCACCGAGCTGTCATTATTTCTAGACTTTATCAATAACTTTATTCATAAAAAATGCTATTTATCAGCCGAGATTCAACAATTAGTTAAAAATTATGGGTAGTTTTGTATAAATTACTATCTCATGGAGGAGAAACAAAATGTGAGATACCATCTTCTTCGATTTCAAGATAAAAAACTATTTTAAATGGAAAATGTTTGATAAGTCACTCAAGCCAAGCTGATAATACTGCAGCTGCAGGGTTATATAATAAATAGCAAGATAAATCAAAGCGTATAAGAATTATTTCTGCCAAAGAAAATAGCACCAGGAAAACCTTCAACTTTCAGAATAAATCTGAAGACACCTCCACAAGTACAATAGTTAAGAAATTTAAAGGTCAAATGAGATAGTGCATTTTTGCGACAAAAGAATCCGTAATTGAATAAACAAAAGTTTTAAGCGGACAATTTATTAAAACAAAATATCATGACAAGAGCTCACGACAGCCAGTGTAAAGCAGTACCTTTCAATTTTTCTAGTCGCTTTCTCAATATTTGACCAAGCCTTATTCTGTTAGGTAGGTACGAGTCATATTTTGGTTTTCATTGGTGTTAAGAAGTATGAGCTTTCTCAAAAGATATTTGAAATCCTACGGTACGAACAATGCTCGAGTCTCAAGTGTTCCAAAGGAATCCCAATAGCGGGAATTCACTCACCAAGGCGCTGTGAATTCTTAACAGTATCGATTTAAATTTTTTTCCGACAATGGCGGTCACTTATGGAGCATATACGAATTACTCATTTTGGGAAATATTTTTGAGCGACATGCAGAAGAATCGCCACATATGCACTGCATAGGGATTGGAAATCAACATTTAAAGGTTGTAGAATATACGCAACTCCAGGAAATACCAACCGATTACTCAGTGTTATTTCTGAAAATAAATAAGTATGCTTCGCTAGACACGACTACTTCGATATTGTTTTAATTCTATGCCACTTTGTAATCATCACTTCAATGAATTAACTGTGGAGCATTCCATCAACGCATGAAATTATCAAGTTATATTAATGGGATTTTCCACTTTTCCAACATAAATACACTCGAATTTAAGTCATGTCCCATATATTTCGTATTGTAGTTGCCCTTCTTAAATTATAATGTTCATCAATAGAAATATATGTTCAGATGACAGCATTGGACAATATATATTACATAAATACAGTTTAACTGACTTTTAATAATCAAACCACTTTACTTTTCCACATAAACTTTTTAATTTTTACTACCCAGGTTTCGTTATAACATAACATCATCAGGTAAAAATTGACAAGTCCAACACCGTATATAGTATATACATATCTCTGGGCGGAGGGGAAGAGAAGGGAGGAAAGAAAGGATTGGTTGAGCTATGAAGAGGGGGCTAAAAGTCTATGGTTTGAGGCGGATAATATTATATAATTAGCTGGAAGGATATGGTCAATACAATGTTGCAAAAGGCCCCACCTGACATCAGATTAGTTGGCAGAGGATTAGGGAAATGATTATTATGAACTGGGGAGAACGGCACTTAGATAATTAGTTAGGTGACTCAGTAGCGGGTTGGGAGGAGTCGCTACATTGTTGAAAAAGTCTCACTTGGTTTCAGGTGAGCTGGCAGGGGGTGAGGGAAAAAACAATAACGGGGAATGTGAAGGGTGAAGAAAATCGTTGGTCAAAACATCTTCCCCGTAATTCGTGTGTTGAAGGATTTCCAACTGCTCCAGCGCATCAAGACGGTACCCTTTCTTCTCACAATGTAAAAATTCGGGAGTAAAATCGCTGATGTAGCCACAATCTCTCAAGTGCTTGGCGAATAGTGATGCGGAGATGTTATTTTTTAAAACAAGCTCGGTGTTCCTTTATTCTTGTTTCAAATCGCCTCCCCGTCTGGCCTATGTATATCCGGTTGCAGTCTTTGCAGCGGAGTTTGTATACTCCACTTTTGTGTAGTGGTTCAACGTGGTCTTTCGTGTGGCATAACATGTTGCTTAAATTAGTTTTATTGTAAAAGGCCGGTCTCACTTTTTCCTATGGAAGAATTCTTTGTACTTTTAATGATAAGTGACCAAGAAAAGGGAATCTCCGCCACTTTGGCTGGTTTTCTGTATATGTGGGTGAACTATATATGGATAACTTTGCTAAACGGGATAGTTTCTTACGGTAAAGGGTATCAATTAAATCTTCTCTATACCCATTGTTCACTGCAATTTGTTTAATGATCTTTAGTTCTTTAAGAGTGTTTTCTTTGGACAAGGGGATAGAACATACTCTGTGTATCATGGCGTGAAAGGCCGATAATTTTTGAGCGAAATAGTGCCTAGAATTATAGTGTATGACATGGTCCGTATAACACAGTTTTCTGAAAATAGAAAAATTAAAACTATTGTTTTTAATGGTAATATTCAAGTCCAGAAAGTTGAGGGATCCATCCACTTCTAATTCCTTGGTAAAATTTATATGTTTGTCTCTGGAATTGAGGAAATTGAAAATAATCTCCAACTGTCTTTCGGAAGCCGTCCAGACGCAGAAAACGTCATCAACATATCTATACCAACAGAGGATATTTTTGATGAGGGGATGATCTGAGGAAAAAAATATTTGCTCAAAATTGTCCAAGAAAATGTCTGCTAGTAGCGGGGAAAGCAGAGAGCCTATTGCTAAGCCGTCTTTTTGTTGGTATATTTTGCCGTTAAACACGAAACTGTTTTAAAGTTTACTGTAAGTAAAACTGTTTTACTGTAAGAAACTGTTTTACTGTAAGTAAAGTGGTTTGATTATTAAAAGTCAGTATGAAGATTTTCCACCAAGTTACGCCAGAAACTGTTTTATTTAACAGTTTAACTGGTCAAAATGGAATTCAATTCTATGTATTTGCTTGTTCACAAATATTATTTCAAGGAATGTAATTCATCGCCTTTGTTATAAATAACTCAGGGGTGATGGAGAGGGATAGAAATGTCTTCGAAAAATAATCCAGATGTTCTTCTAGGTTGTATTATCCCATTGAGCTTTCTTCAAATTTCGCATTGAATGGCCAAATAATTTCTGTCAACAAAGTTTTTACTTTTTTACTAAAATTATTCGACTGACTCAGACCCGAGAACTCGAACGATCTTCCATTGATTTTATCATATTTATTAAAGTCTTCACAAGTAATTGCCATTTAAAGTGAAAACTGATGAAGAACAAATGTAGATGTGCCGAATATAGAATTTCTGGAGAAAAGTATTAACAAGGTGAAGGGAAAAAGATAATATAAACGTCTAATATTGTTCAATTCTAAATATATATACTCATTGCATAGTCCTTTGCCATTGGTACCTCCATACTAGAACAATATCGCTTAAGTTTTGGTTTTCTAACTCAAAAACATACACGCCTACTCATCATCCAACCCTGAGTAACGAGTTAGGTGGGAAAAATATAGCACCGGGAAGGAGGGAAAACGTCGAATTCGGTGTCCTTCCTCTTTTGCGGATATATATTTTTCCTTCTTTCCACTCTCCTATCTTCCCCTAAAGCTAAAGTCTTCACATCCCACTCCTCTTCGACCGATGTACTCTGAAAGTCAATCTGCAAATGTTTCGAAAAGTACTAACCACCTATGGATGAAGATCTATCGGGTTTCCAGCCATGTCAGGTAATCAGCGGCCAAAGCGTCCACGGCTAACACTGCCATCGTCATCCTCAGGGCATCGAGTGAAGCCCTCAAGATCCTGGACCTGAGAACGATGTTCATCCGCTTCACTCGAAACCCTGAGGATGATGGCAGAGTTGGCCAACGAAACTTGGGCTGTCGATTATCTGACCCGGCTGAAAAACTGAGAGAACTTCATACCATTCGGCGGGAAAATCTCAGATCTTTCACCAATCTCTTATGCTTGAAAAATCTAGTATTACTAAAGTAAAGAAGATTAACTTGAAAAAACTAAAATAACTAAAAAGGGGTATCAGGACGTGTCGAATAGTTGTATGCTTGGATCTTCAACCCACTCAATCACTCTTCCTTGCAATCGAGCCAAATGTCATTAAAGACATATGTGATACCTGTTTCCTCCGTCTATCTATATTTTTACTGGGAGCTTAACTAAATACTTAATTTTTAAATACAAAATTACGCTTGTAGATCATTTTCCGTAATGATTAGATACCAAAATATGATTTAGCTAGCACAGAAACGAGGCATGGATACAAACACGATGACAAAGACGAAGTTATTAATCATGAAGTACCAAACAAAGAAATATATTTTTACCTCTACATTTGAAATAGCTGCATCCAATAATTAGATAAAATAAAGTTATTACAAGAATTAAACTACATTCATGCGGAGGACGCCAAATTTCTCTTGTCTATGGAAATATCCGCCTTTTTCCACCTCGCGTAAAGAAAGGCTTAGTTTTTTCAACGAGTAAAAGTGTACTCTCCCAAGGGTAACATCAATGTTATTGTGGCCAGCATATATAATGCACTCCCCCATGACAATTATTCTTCTACTAGTTGTCTCGCATCTAGCACTTGGAAGCATGGGGTTGCAATATGGCCTATTTGGGATACACTTCTCGTGTCCTGTATCTGGGGGCCGATATAGGTGCCTAAATTTGCGCCCACTCGCTGCCTAAAGAGTTTGAACACTCTTCAAGATGGCGTCCACCCTAAATCGAGCAATTTAGTTGCCTAAATGATGAACTTGGATGCAGCTTTAGTCTTCTTTCTTCCGGTGAAAAAGTTGTATGTGCCATAGTTACATGTGCAAGGCTTCACGAAGTTCGATTTTTTATTTGAGGAAAATGATTTTGCATTCCAAATTTGACTCAATAGCCCCAATGAATGAGGATGATAATGGACACCAAACACGTGCATACGCACCCTCGAAGGCAGTGGGCAGCGGTCAGGAGGTGATCGGACGTGATGAGCGAGGCGGAGCAATAGAGACGACCGTCGCGCACCAGTGCTGCCAGCCATGGGAACTCGTGTGGTCGCACCTGCTCCCCGCCCACGATGCGGCTCTTGTGGCTGGACAACCCGCACGCTGCAAAGGGATCAAGACACGGTCATCGACTGCTCTAAGGGCGTTCCGGCGGAAGGGGTGGGTAATATTACCCACTGGGGAACTAAGTTAGGTACCCACTTCAAAAGACAAGTATTATTTCATTCCCGAGTAGTTAGCCTCAAGGAATCGGTCGGTAAACAGTTGGCGTTTTCGATAGAGGGGCTACACCTCTGGGTCGGTCTCTGGCGACAGCACGACACGAGGTCTGGCAGGACGGCATATGGGAGACATCCTGACGCAGACATTACTTTCTACAGGTGTAATCACAAACTACGAGTGGGAAAGATTATTCCATATATCGGCCGGTACGAAGGCTTGGCCTCCTAATTTCCCATTGTGATCTCGCCTGCCTCTGTACTCCGGTGCTGTAAATAAATCTTCGGTGACATTACTGTACGAGGTGAGACTCCAACGGGTAGAGAGCCTTCGGCCACGTTGTATCGAGTTTAAATCCAGGTGATGCCTCTGTGGACAATCTCTGGTAAAATAGAAAGAGTGTTATCTTCTTCATGCAAAAGCCTCGGCAGAAACACATAGAAAGGAATCATGTCAAGAGAAGTTTATCTGTTAGTGCGTTACCGATTTTCATTATAACGCTATCTTCCTCAGTGACACAACTGGCGATTCCGGGTCTCGCGACTCGAACGCAATCATGATTCGTGGAGTCAAGAACGGCGTTAATTTAGGTTCCGAAATTTGAAGAATGCTGAGTACGTTTTCGTTCTCCGTAGAGTTAATGACATTAACGCGGTAAATATCGAGCACCCTAGGACACCTGCGGAGATCGGATAAAGTACACACCTCGAAGATTGAATACAAGGCAACCTTTGTCCTTGCGTACTACAATCAGCCTTTGGATGGATTTTCATGGTGACATTCTTAGCATTGAACTCGTATTATTCGCATTTTCAAGTAAGCTAAATTCGTGGAAAAATCCAATCCCTAATTTAAAATTTTTATTAGCGAAAAATATTTAGGGAACGCTGATACCCGGAATTAAAGTTTATAAATATTCATATTTCAAGTGCCAATTTTTAGGATCCAGAACCCCGCAAATAGAATTATCAATGCACACAAGAAATCATGGGGATAAAATTTTGTCTGGTTTGTATAAAATTTCTTTGTGTCAAGAATCTTCCACTGGTATGCTCAAAGGAGAAACGTTCACCAGCAATACGTCTGAGCATACCATGAAGTTTGTGTCAGTGAATGTAGGAGGAGCATACCAAAGAAGAATTGAACTTCAACGTCTGGAGCTGTATCCGGAGCAGGAAGTGGATGCTACGAAACACATTGGTAGTTAACGTGAGAAATGAGGAAATACTCAATGTTGGAGAAGAGAAACGAGCATGGCACACGGAAAGGAGGACTGAAAGGCTTGGAGCGGATTTGAAAGGGACATGCTAGAGGAAAAGGGAGGCCAAGGGGCTTCCCTAAAGTAAAGAATGAATTTATGTTTTGACGGGTGAGCTGTCTGTGTGATAAAGGGTGAGGTGTAGCGAGGAGAGCAGTGGAAGACGACAATCAGCTATCTATGGATTAAAAATACTGATATAGAAGATGATAAATACTTAAAAATATATTACAAAAGCCTATCGAAATCGGGAATATCACCACAGATTTTAAAGGTTTGGATATTAAAAAGGGCAAGGAGAGATTAGAATGATAATATTTGCAAGAGGTGAAAATTAAATTGCGAGTGCGGTTTGTTCAAGATGAATTCATTATCATACAGGTAATGCAATACAAAATTAATGCAATATTTTTAAGTAATTAATTTATCTGATTTGCACAAACACTAAAAATTCTTCAAAGTAGTGTACTTGGGCCACTACACATTTTTCCAGCGACTCTCCCATGACCGGTACGCGCCCTGGAAGGCGTCTTCGGGGACCCTTCGGAAGATCTTCGTCACGGCTGATAGCATCTCTTTTATGGGCGAAAAACTGGTTCCTTTCAGGCCTACCTTAATGCGAAGGAACAAAAAGAAATCTACTGGGATGACGTCAGGGCTCTAGGGGGGCAGCGTGAACCCCTGGCGTTTGGCCAGCAACTCGCGGACTCGTAGCGTGTTGTGGTAAACACCTTGGGCACGAGCTTGGTGCACACTTTCCTCATCGCTAAATCTTCAGTAACAATGTGAAACAACAGTAGACGACAAGTTTAGCTCATTGGTAACCATCTTGATACTCCATCGACGGTCGGGGTCCAACCATTGTCGAACACGAGCCACATTGTTGTCGGTTTCGCTGGTTGACGGCCGCCCAGAGCGTTGTTCGTCGTAAACCTCTTCCCGGCCCACCTTAAAGGCCTATAACCACCTCGAAACTTGCAAGTACGGCATAGCAGAGTCCCCGTAAGCCTCACGAATGATTTTGTTAGTCTCCTCAAGAGCTTTTTTTCAGTTTAGCACAAAACTTAATATTTGCGTAACGTTGCTCGATCTTCGATTCCATTTTTGTCGTGACACGGTCGGCGCGCAGAGATTTACATTAACTCACGTCCTGCCACTGCTACGGCTTGGAGAGCACTAAGACCGGTTTCGCGGCAAAGCTTAGCATCTCCCCCCACCTACAATTAATGTTTTGATCCCACTCCGACCAATAGGAGCGGCGCGGGAAATTTAATTGAATTATTTTTGGAACGCTCTCTTTATGACCTAAGCCAACAACGACTCTTACAATTAGGGCAAAAAGAAACCTATAAACAATAAAAAAACAATAAAAATAAAATGTGAAAAGTCAGTAGAATAATATAACCAGGCAAATTATATCGCGCAACACGAGTGACGTTCTTATCATGTGAAAATAAGCGTTAGAGGTAATATTTTCCATTTCTTGGAACAACATCATAGCGTTAATCAACAATAACCTAACCTTTATTATCGTCATGTAAATGAAAATCGGTAGCTATTAAAATTAAGTCACCTGCAAGTTCTGTCCCTAAAGTAGTAGGACTGAGTCAATTCGAAAATGTATCGCCGTATTGATATATTCAATAAAATTCTTCGAAGTAGCGTCCTTGTGTGTCCACACACCGCTGCCAGCGGGTTATCCACGTCTCGTACGCCTTCTGGTAGGCGGCGCCCGGAATTCTTCTAAGCTTCCTCGTAACGACCTGTTGTAACGCTTCCACCGAGCCGTAGTGACGTACTTTCAGTAGGGATTTGAAGGGGGGGGAAGAGGAAGCAGTCTGGTGGGGCAACGTCAGAGCTGTAAGGTGACTGAGATAGATTCGTGAAGCTCTTGGCAGACCCGCGTCTGAGTTTCCTTATGTTAGCCCGAGAGCGCTCGCGGCACCAACTTCGCATATGCTTTTCTCATCACCACTTCTGTCAACCGAAAACACCCGATCTACCCATGATGTTATCACCATTAGCTGACTTGAGTATGTCACGAGTCACTTTCCCGGTTCGCCCAGTTTTTCGCAAAAATTGTTGCCGTAGTCCTGTTTCAGAAACCGGTTCATGACGGAGCGTAGCGAGGTCACGTTATAAAGATTTCGCAAACGAATGATCCGCACTCCACAAAAGCTGGAAGCACCCTAACACCAGCCTGCGGTCTTTCCTGAGACTTCCCCCGCTCGAACCTAGACAGACAAACCGCCACTCGTCTGTCCGTCTATCCGGGAAAAAATAAGTATTACTACTTTTGGGACAGACTTTGTATCTTCATTTCACATAGAGTAAAACTTACGTCGCGAACTGGCTTCAACCACATAAAGCCCAAATACCACTAGGTAAACAAATATTAGGTGTAAAAACCTCTATCTGCTTGATGTACGTACGTACCAATGTAAATCAAAATTAGGAGTATATAAAACCATATACCAATGGCCTAAGAAATAGTTTTTATGACTAACGCTAATTTATCGCTCCAGAGGTGACCAGCTTCACTAAGAAAACAGCGAATATATCCGGGCAATTGAAACACGTTAAATTATTAGGATTATTTGAGCATGTAAGACTTTATAACATTTAAATATATTTCCTCATTTTAAAAATATTTTCTGGCAGTGTAATTTCATACACTACGAGGTCACCTTATAATCACCATTCTATTGTTTTTCCCGAATTGGGCAACCTGAACTCGGAGATTACGCGTCCGTCCGATAATTAAGTGTAACCACTTACTTATACCACCGCCTATATATGTATATCACTTAATCTACTCGAGACACGTAAACCTGAATTCACAAACTCAAATAATCATTATATAATGAATTAATGAAAAGTCTCTGGTAATTCTTCACAACGTGTCCAGCAATATAATTCGCCAAATTATTTCGATAAACTTACCAAGAGCTTGAAAAAAATCGCAATTTCCACTTTCACATTTCCTTCAAGTTTGATAAGAAGTGTCGACATTAAACCATCGTTGCCTAATTTTTTTCAAATACAAATATCAAATTAGGACTAAATACTATTAAAATAATTTAAATAAAGAATCGGCAAAGCTTGTAAACAGGATGTTATTTATATCCATATTTATATCCCTAAGCAATATGTCAGAGCTTTGTAAAAATTCCAGCGATCAAATCGCACCAAGCACAAGAGAATCAGGTTTGAATTTTACAATAATTACAAAATACGATCATGTATCACGATGTGTTTCTTCATGATTTTCACGATCATGTTGTATTACGTACACTATCCTATTTTTTAATCGTCGAATTATTTGAACCGATTCCCTATGCATGGTGAGATTTCATAATTAGATGTGCTTCAACAGGGGATATTAAGGCTCCCGGCAGAGCAATAGGATATGTAAATTGAAATAATATTAATGCTTCAAATAATTACTCACACAACATCGTATGATTAGTTTATCTATGATTCTATTGCATCGCGGTCTTCACGAATAAACGACCAAAGTGAAAAAGTTCATCTTCCTAGACATCTGCCGCTGCCCATCTTCATATCTATAACATAACGGCAAAAATATGAATGTCAGTAAAATGTGGGCACGAAAGAGTATGTGGGCAGATTAACTTTCACCTTTCACCACCCTTTTCAGTGACAATTTTGAAAATACAGTTCCCGGAAAACTTAAGCAGTTCACGTGGGTTTTACGACAAAGAAACCGTAAGGAATGTCGCAACAATAAATTTAGCGGAGTTGCTGGTATGCACCTAAATGTGAGGATTTTCACAGTGAAAAATCTTTCATCTAGACCCGGATCCCTCGATTTCCAACGGAGCGCTTCAAAATATCTGTGGAGGAAGCTGCCTCGGTAACAGAACCAAATAAAACAATCAGCCAGAAATCGGGGAACCCAATCTTCGCCCCAGTAAATGATTTTTAACAACATGATAATCCACTCAATAGGTTTTATTACACACTATTCTCTTATAACATTTATTTGCAGCCGATTGATATCACACTATTGAGTTTTCAAAGTGGCACATTAATACTAATTTTAATATATTTTCCGAAAAAATAACTCATGCAAAACAACTTCCACAAAAAGAGCGTTTGCAGTACATTGTGTTCTCGACCTGTGAAATGGAAAAAATTAAGAGAAGTGTTGTTAGTACGTTCGCCCTTTGAAACTAAATAGTGCGTACCAAAAGTTTTCCTTAACTTCGCTCTGTGGTCTTGCGTGCTCTGTGCTGAGGGGAGTTTAATGTTGGATTATGATCATTTCCTTGGTTTTAGCATTGAACACATTTGATTAGTATTTTCCTAGTCATGTTTGTGCAATCTTCGTCAATTCCCACGCCCAGTTTGCCCATTACCGTGTGTCTCTCTCTGTTCGTTTACGGCGATTCTTAATGAACCGGGAGGCACTCCTCTGTGTGTCGATGACTTCAGAAACTACAACTTCCTGCGCTAGACATATTCAATTCAGGCTATTATCAATAGAAACTCACATCTCTCCGTTAATCCACATTTTCTGTGCGTCATTTCCCGTTTGAAGATATTGATTCTCAATCTATCAGCTCATGTAGTAGATGCTGTGAACGTTTTCCTCCTGTTAGGTGCAACATTCCCGAAACCTATCAGAGATATATCAGTTGATGTTAAAATTCCTTTCATTCATGAAAGTGGGGAAACGTAGCTCTCCTCCCTCTACCTGTTTTAGCTGTAAAACAGGAAGAGGGAGTATTATTGGTCAACTTTGATGGATGCCCACATATGCATTTTGCATTCAAATAACTTCAGTAGTTAAATCCGTAAAGATAAAATAATTTTTAAAAATCCTTTTAGAGCAATAAGCCTTTAGAACTTATTTGTCATTCGCGGCACGCAAATGCTCACTCAGCCAATCTAAGAGAGTAAGTAATTGTTCACAGTCCATCCCGTTTCCATGTTCTCATTCCTCAATCAAAGTGATGACACTGATTGTTTCCTCTGGGAACGCTGGATATACTTTCCCTGTTCCAGCCTGATATCCAAATGCCCTTTAAAGCAAACTGTTGACGGCTTCCAGTCAAGCACCTGCTGCATAAATCATTCTGCTTGCACGTCGAAACAGTGAACGGACTAGCTTTCCTCTTTCCGTTCAGAAGCTAAAACCATTACGGTTTGTCTCACTTGAAAATCAAACGACTCTCGAGCGTGCGATGATCTCTAATACTCGCAATTAGTGCCTGAAGACTCCGCGGGGGAGTGGGTTAATAGAACGGTGTTCACCAGATAGCCAGAGAGAAAGAAACGACTCACAGCAGCCGCACTTGGCTGACAGGGGAAGAGGTTGCGGTGCTTCGCTGTCCTCCGCCCGCCCGGCCTCGTCGTACACGTCATCGTAATAGTCGTCTTCCCCGTTGTACTCCTGGAAAAGAGAGAGAGAAATGGTAAGGGCGTATACAAAAGGACAGTCAGTCTCGCGTTTACACTGCCTCCGTGACCGAGAGACCTGACGCTGGGAATGATTTAAGGAGGGGTTTAGCAGGGTTGATGCGAGAGTAACAAGCTTCCCACGCCCCTACCCGACCAATCAGCATTTAATCTAAGAATATTGGGAAAATAGTGCATTTTGAAAGATAAAATTCATATGAAAAATAATACTAGTGGCAATGAGTGAACTTAGATAAATATCCTGTTTACACTATCAATATTATCTGGTTGCCAGGTTTGGCAATGTCGTGCAGAGTGTCGTGTAGACTTTTAAGCTTGGTTTCCTTGTGTCTAGTTAAACTAGGTGTTGTTATGAACGCAGTGGTTATTGCTATTTCCATGAAAATTAAACTATAAAATATTGAGTTTATATGAGATTTCTAATATTTCAATTGCATACAGTCATACAATATTATTAATATATATTATTAAAAAAACCATAAACACAGTATTCAACCCGAAGGTCGGTTGGGGAGATGACGGTAGAGTTCACCCAGTACTAAACCCGGCGGCATGTGAATATTCACACATCAGGGTAAGGGAGCCGGTTCCTTTCCCCGTGCCGGATATGGTTTCCGAGGAAGATCTGGTACCCAAAAAATCACAAAGCTTGGGTGGAGCTGCAGGTGTCGGTGGGAATCGAACCCGGAACCCTCCGATCAGTGGTCCAACGCTCTACCCCCTGGACTACCGCGACCCACAATATATTTTATGGCATACCTAAAATTAAATTGGTATTTATTTAAAGACTTTTAATTAGGTGTGCGTAGAGAGGAAGTGAAACCTCAAGAGATATCCGAAAAAGGTATAGAACATGTGTGGAGGTAGATAGATAGGGAGTGGCATGTTGAAGGCCATGATGGGAGGGAAAACGTTTCCTGGTCAGTATGAAGGTCTTAATTCTGATTAAGTAATCAGTCATGACTGAAATCTGAGTACTCCTTTAATATGTATTATCTATATGATTAAATACATTGAGCTATCCTCCAATTTTGGCCCTCGAGGAATTCGTCTGCTTCACCCTATAGTTAAATAGGCCTTGAGTACTAAACATCAAATACACGTGGATAAACCAGTACATATCTGCAATCATAAGGGAATTTATGGAAACTAATCTTCTCCTCGCTGAGACATGTGTAGATGAAAATATGTCCTGCCAGATATTTACAAATTTCCTCCATGAGTGTCTTTTTTTATATAATATGCAATTGTAGGAAAGGCATTTCTTAGCAAAGCTATTTTAGGAATTAACCTGAAATTCTTCTCATTATTATGGTACCCAAAAAATTGACAAAATTGGTCACTGTAATTTACTGACGGATTTGTATTTATAGTGTTGTGGACTTTGAAAGTGTGTTACTCTGGACACTCCTCTCTCCCCCCTCATTTTTCAGGGCTTCCTACGGATTTATTTGTTCAGAACAACTTGATAAATACATAAAATGTTAGCGGTAGTCAACAAAAATTTTATTGGAAAGTACAATTTCCATCCCAGTAAAATCGTACCCCAACGTACTCGTAGAAACGTGAACTTTTGATTTAAGTTCATTAGTATCCATTTTACCTCGGATTATGAAATCGTTACACACTCATAATATACCATTATTTTAGGAAAATAAAAATCATCGACCACCTCACGTTCAACTCAAACATACAAGAGCCCTACAATAAATAACTAAATGTCCATACTTTTTATTCAATGATTTGGGCAGATGACTCTAACGATTAGAGAATTTATACGTCTCTTTTGAATGAAAATCGCGTTGAAATTGCTTAACTTTATCTATATTCAATTGAAAGGATTTTTTTCATTCTAAGGCTTCGTATTGGCTGACAAAATGTTTAGTTATGCAGTAATTTACTAATTTATTAAATTTTTTTTAATATTATCAGAAAACCATTAATATTTTTAGAAAAATTTGAAATAAATTAGGAAAAAACTGTAGAACTAAAAATTTTTTGCGAAGTTTTTGCGAAGTGCGAAGCATTAGAATGGAAAAAAATATTATCAGTATACTTTTGTTAGGAGTCACAAAATATTTATTTGGTAGTTGGATCCATCCAAAAACCTACCTTAACCGATAAATTACCTTAGATATCAGTATACTGCTTTTATTACACTCAATTGGTCAAATACGTGAAATCTGGAATATATTCTGAAAATCCTTCCTTACTTGTTCGTTTTGGAAAAGCAAAACCCAAACTATAAAAAAAATTCGGCAGTGAGCTAATTATCAAGTATTATTCTCACATCAATGAGCTGACCTGGTGGCTCTAACTGCTTAATTGAGATGATATCCCAGTCATTTGTAGATTTTCCAAATTGTTGCTTACGACATTCTTTGTGCCACTGGAAAGTTTCCAATTTTCACCCGGATTCATTTTCGTTGAGAAATACACCAACAATTAGCTTCAAACGCCAGAGGTTGAGTAAACACTGAAGTTAGTATTATTTACTTTGTTCCACTTCAATTTTTTTTAAACAATTTAAACTATTATAACAAATTTAACTACTTGAAACAGCCAACGTGTGCAAAAACCCCCACGAATCGACATAATTCTGTGACCCGGAAATTCAATAACTTTAACAAGAGTTTTTGGAGGCATCGTAATTACGAGAAAATACTAACAGCCTCATCACATGGTCGAACACTGTTCTCTTTTGCAGCGCAAATAATATTTTTTTAGCGGTTTGCCCATTTCATTCCATATGGGTGTGTTATACGAATTTACCATGGCCGCCCGATTCAGTAGCAGTTCTGCATCAGGAGAAATTAATACGTAGAATAAATTAATGGTAAATAAATACTGGCGAAGGTCAATTCCACACGAAATTATAAACTGGGGTTCAAAAGTGTTATTTTCATGGTATGACCAAAATGCCGATGGTGATTTCAACTTCAAGTCTAGTTTATCTGGTTAAAAATACTCGCTTATATTTCATCCCTCCTGTGGCTGACTCTGATGAAGAAACTTCACCTCTAATATGACCGTGAAATATCATATTCCGTCAATAGCAGGCCATCGGTCTGACGCTCTAATTCCTAACTCATCTGAATCTGAGAAAAGATCGGGATCTGAGGGGAAGAAGAATTCATCCAAAGTATCCAGAATTATTTCATAATATCTCCATCTTGAAAATAATAAAACGTCAGCACTATACTTTCAATATACACGTTATGGATGTCCATCAAGGTAATTCCTGACAAATGTGATTGATACCCCGAAATTAATATGCATACATTCAGTTGTAAAGGCATTCACAGTTTCTGAAATTATACAAAGACAGCGAATAATAATAGGCACATTCTAACCTTGACGGTAGAACTTACGAGCGGAATTCAAACATTTACTTGTTAGTGCAAAGAATGCGAATAAAATAACGAATTATCACTATGAATAGGTGCACTGAACAAATTTTTCTGCTACCGACGAAAGCTTCAGCCATTCACACCATAATTCCATTCCCATCATATTTGTCGGGAGTGCCCATTTTGCAGGCAACAATAAATTCGTCAGCGCGAAGATACAGAGAACATTTATCAACGTTAACTTCATCAGGGTATTTTATGGGTAAAATCATCCAAATTATGCTTCTACTAATTGTGAATTTGGTTCTTTCTACAAGATTGTCGAGCTGTGAAAGGAAAAGGCTGGTCCTACTTTTAACCTTTTACAAATATGGAGTGTTAATATATTAATATGCTTTCAAATTTCGAAATACCCTGGAGTTTTAGAGCTTTCTGCATTCCTTCCATAACACCACTGTAAGCAATAAAGAGGATAACTGTAAGCAATAAGAGGACCGTCATCAATTCCTCTCATTTTATCCCAGTGGTCTGATCCTCCGACATCACTAGGTGCTCGTACTAAATCCCTCGGTGCCTCGAAGTAAAATATCTTCGTTTTAAGTCAAATTTTTCCCCTCGTAGTCTTTATAATTTTTCATTTCCAGGAAAATAACTTCCCGTCTGGACTTTCTACCACACTGTTCAGCTCTTGCAAATTCTTTCGCATTCGTCACATGATACGTTTCGTGTCGCGCATTGCTTTATATATGCTTTACAATTTCTGAGACTTCTAAAATGCCTCGTATTGAATCTTTTCGACTACATTCACCCATAATTCCCTCGTATTCATCTGCCTCTTCTTTCAAGTCATTTACTCTTTTGCCATATAAGCTGGCTGGTGATTCTAATACCAACCCTGTTCCCAATATGGCCAAACAAGAGTCGCTTCATATTTTTACTTATGTATTACCGTGGAATACAAACAAAATTCTTCATGACTCAATTATCATCTCCCCTATTTTATCATTAATATTTACTCTCCACACTCATAGCATTTGGCTGATTTTTATGCAAACCAATTTTCACTTCAACAAAGTAATGTCAGGTGAAGGAAAAATTTATACACACCCATTGTTGCTGCCTTAAATAACAATTTTTTAAAACCTCCATTTACTACCAACCATCTTCTTGTCGGCATTAGCACACCTTTTATTCTCCTGACTTCGCCTACCAACTTTCATGAGTATTCTGCCAAGATATACACAAATATCCACTTGTTGCTGCTTGCAGGGGAACTTATATCGTCGATGCACATTAAAAAGAGTAGGGGCCTAATCACACACTCACACCTGTGATCCCTTCCCACACACTTGTTTGATGTTACATCTACCTCTTTGACTTCATGTCTTAGCCACTATTTTCTCTTTACGTCTAGACTAGAACTCAGTAACTCAGTTATTCACCTTCTCGTTGATTCTGTAAAGTTTTATATTGAATATTAGTGTGTCGTGACGACTTCCTTGCAAAAATATTATATTACTGTATCCAATTAAGTAAGCCATTTTTACAGCATTAAACCTGCGGTTAGTTAAGAGATACAATACAGGTGTTGAACGTGCTTCTACTTTCTCTAAATTCGTACCGACTTCAGCTTCGCAATTTCCCACCACCTAGGAAGGGCATCACATTGATAAGAACGCTTTCTCCCATTCCCATTAAGCTACTGTCGTTTCAAGTTATCACTAACTCATACTAACTCTAACTCACTATCTCTAACTAACTAACTCTAACTCACTAACTCACTATGCCTAACTAATGTGTTTTATGGACGTGGTAGTCCAATGGGTAGAGCGCTGGGCTAATGACCGGAGGACTCGGGATCGAGTCAAAGTGACTACTCTGGGCACTCTCAGCTTCACCTAAGCAGTGTTATTTTCCGGGTACCAGATCTTCCTGGGAAGCCATAGGCGGCACAGGGAAAGGAACAGGCCGCCCTACCCTGACGTGTGACTTTCACACGCCGTTGAACTTTGTGCTGGGTGAGCTCTATCCTCATTTATCAAACCAACCTTTGGGTTGATAAGAGTGGTTTTATGAATTCTGACGACCATAAACCTATATTTCACTAATGAACTTAGGGAGAGTGCATCAGAACAAGATAAGTCATTTATTTTTCGATATTATACCAGACGTCTGCGTAATCATTTATCGAAATTTGAAAGGCCAGCATTCAAGATTACTTTAGTTGGTCGAATGTTTTCCTGAATGAACAGGAAATATTCTCTCACGATGCATTGTTCAGTCAGTCAGGAAATTTCCATTGTGTTTGCAAGCAATGTATGGGAAACGTATTGATTTTCGTCCAATGGAAAGTACTGGCTCTCAATGTTACAGTTATAAATGGGGTCACTCCGCTGCGCCACCGGTGATTGTTAATGCAGAGTATAAATTTATATATATGTCAATGTCGGCGTTAATCATAGGGTTAGCGATGAGGGAGTGTTTTGGGAAAGTATACAATCTACAGCAATTTCCCGTAACTCCTTTGGTTACCCGCCCAATGAAAAGTTACCAAATAGGCAGTTTAGGTCCCACATGTACTGGTTGCAGATGATGCATTTCCCCTTGTCCGCCCGCATTTCGAAGTCTTACACAATTCGGAGCCTAACCGAGGCAAAGAGGAATTTTAATTATAGGCTCTCAAGGGCAAGGAAGGTAGTGGAAAACGCACGTGTGATTGTAAGCAATCAGTTCCGAATTCTTTCATAACCCATTAACCAAAGCCCAATAATGTGGATATCATTTTTTATGCTTCAGTGGGTTTACACAAATATTTGTCTGTGAAAAATGGTACTTCAATTTGTCGGAAATGCTTTGGTTAGAAATTTTTTACAGACTGGCAAACTAAGCTCAGTTAACTCCTTACACGAATTAAAGATTTCGAAACAATTGTGATCTAAGTACATGTTATCGTTTCGTAATAGATATGCAGAGAAGCAAAAGAAAGTGTCTTTTTAATGATTAAATCTTGATTTAAAAACAGCATATATTCAATCTCAAACTATTTTTAGAGCAATACAGAAAGGCAAACAATCTGATAGCAGTTGTTTACAGCAATTGTTAGCGCGAATAATTCTGCTTACCTATCTCCATAACGGTCCACGGCACCCCATCCGCAAGGTACGTGTACGCATCTTATATGACATTTCCGGTACGAATTCTTTGAATTAATTAACAACTCTTTGATGGTTTTACCTGCAGCTTAAGTTAGAGTTACTGCCTATATTTCGTTCAGTCCTGAAAATATGTCCGATCTAATGTACCTTGAGCTATCCACGATCAAAACTCGCTTCCATTCATAAGGCATGTATATCGGAACAAAATTTGATACTTTTGCACACAAATAAAATCTATCTTGAGGTGACAAAACAGATTTCTACGAATTCTTGAACCCTGAAAACACGGGGTACGTTTAAATTCAGAAATATGAAACTATTCATACTATAAACTATTCACAGCTGGTTCTAATGGAACATAAAAACAACATTTTGCACCAGTAGGGATGAAAGTTCTCCGAGAAATGTAGGGCTCATGGACCGTTCGAATAGGGAACACCACGTGCTATACTCACAGTCGTATTAGTGAGCCACTAATCGTAAGAATCAGCTGACCTCCATTTCTGAACATAATTGGTATAACCGTTGTCTCACTCCCCCGATACCTAGAATGAGAGTGCGTGTCACACGTGCGGTTCACACTATGATTTATTTCAAAACATGCATCCAAGGCCCCATTCAATCATACACAGTCTCATTAGTTTCACAAATCGTTTGTATAGCACTAAATGACTAGTCATTCACTTCATATTCTCTCAAACTTTTGCACAAATATTCTCTATCTATATTATTCCGAACACCTCAAAACACGTAAAACATTTTTTTCGCACAGTTACTGATTAATTTCTTGAATACTTTCTAAGGTGTTAACCGATTCATACGTCCTCTTCTGGACATAAAACAGCATTGGACTCCCCAGCTTTATCCATTTTTACCTTCCATACTCTCAATCAAATCTTTGCCAAACATCTCTCTGGTATGCTGAAAATACCAATACATCTATTTCTCTTAATTTCCAGATTGATCCCCTTCCATTTGTAGATAGAAGGGAAACATATAAGGATAGAAATAATGCAATTATATATTTTTTCAATTATTTGGTACAAATAAAGTTTACAAATAGAAGTGAAGCAATTCGTAGGAACAGTGTAACTTGTTCGATCTTCAGTAATTGATTGAATATTCTATCTATGCGTGTATTCTATTGCTTTTGCTCACTTTCATGCCCCCATCACTATTATATCAATGTTACTCCATCAAGGGCTCTCTATTACATCGCCATCAGCCGAGACAATGCCACCAGTCTTTTTTCTTACTGTTTCAATCCCGTAGCCCTCTCATATTTTAGCACTTCCACCCGTTTTTAAATAAAATTGGCAATTTTCCACAAAAAAATAAAAAATTTATTAATACGACCGGTTTCGATGCAACTACATCATCATCTGGTAACGTTACCAGATTATGATGTAGTTGCATCGAAACCGGTATTATTAATAAATTTTTTATTTTTTTGTGGAAAATTGCCAATTTTATTTAATCATGTTATTCCACCATATCACGCCTGAAACGTCTCTTTTTATACTTTCACCCGTATTCAAAACAACTACCTAGCTCCTTCAAAACGATTCCGCATTGTTCAGTTTCTCTCATTGACGTAACCTTTACTATATCTCGACATTTTTCCGTTTAATTTTTTATCCTCCTCGTTGAAACCTGGCGCTCTCTTCCCCATCTTTCGCTGCAACCATCATCATACCACTGCTAACACTAGCAGGACTTTCACTTCTCCCATAAGGAATCACGTTCAGTTTTCTCGACCACACCATTTTCATTCACACTTCCTTGGAGTTCAGCAATCATTCCTATCACACTTCCCCGTAGCCCTAATCACATTTCCATTTGGAGGAAACTCTGTTTAACATATATTTGCTCAATATATTTATTCCGCCTGATTCGAGTTTAGCTTATCCCTCAGCATGCATTTATAATGGAGCCTTACATTTTCGTCTCAATTTTTTAGTATTACTCTCAATTTCTCTCGCCGATTTACTTTACCCCATATTCACACTTGAAAATCACCAAATATTGATTTGTTACATATTCACCAGGCCTCGATGGTCTCGTGATGTTTACTAACACACACAGGTTCTCGCCATACACAACAAAATTAAAACGATTAATTTTGTTGTAAGTAACGATGGGGTTTAAATATTTTTGTTCGCTATTTTTTGGTTTCTAAAATACATCTGTGGAAAGTAAATTGCAAATAAAGGTAGTTATACGCAATATCCAAAATATGGTTCAATATGCCACCATCCAGTGTCTTTATTACGCTGTATATAACTATGCCGTCATCGATCAACGCAATTTTTCGCAATGTATAAGGCCTTGTGCCGTCATTGTGCATTAAGAAGAATGGGGACCCCGTACCTCTTCCTTATGCCACCTTGAATGTCGCCTCTGTACTTAATCCATTCATGAATATTCCCGGTACATTAAACGCATACAAGAATAGTATATTCTCACAAATAATTGTCTCATTAATACGATAATTATTAAGTTTATGCATGAATCTGTTGTGAGAAACTCCGCCGAAAGTTTTCTTGGAAAGTAAAACCACGGCGTCTAGTAAGTAAGTATTTCCTGTCCATGTATTTCAAAATGTAAATTTTAAAACCCAATAATGTTTCATAGAATTACATCGTAGAAAACAATTGTGATGATACAGCTCCTATATCCGTAGGCTTCAGCTGGATATGGGTCTACTGACTAGAGATAACGAGGTATTACCCGAAATGTGACATGTCGGAAACCACTTCCCTCGACGAACCCATTTCGTCGCATCCTTCGCTCGGATGCGACCAAATCTACATGTGATGTAGATTCATTCTTCATTCATTCACGGAATCTACATGTAATGGAGATTCGTTGGCATTTTTTTATTATATCGGTAAATATTTGAGGAAACGTACCTCAGCATCCTATATTTTAATTGAAAAGTTCGTTCTCCCCACTCTAGAACACGTAATGGAATATCGAGGCGTCACCATAAAAAACATTTGAGACTCCCCTTTTTTTAAACAAACCGAAATTAAAGCATGTGCCTTCTCACCTCCGAATAATTAACTTTTATTTTAAAGTCACACGGATGGTTGGAGAGAGATGGAGCGGGCATCCAAGTGGCAGTGACGAAACGACATAAATCTCACTATTCGCCTTCACAACTCTTCGGACGCTTCATCCTCGGCGGCGTCGCACCAGCTTGGAGGGTAACGCCCCTGTACCAAAATCCACGTGCACGAACGCGTGAGCTATCGTGTGCACCTCGGTTGGTTCGGCCCATGGAAATCCTGATGACCCAAATAAGAGCCCTGCTTCAATACACCCCTCTTCAAGCTCCATGCTTTGTACGGCAGGACAACAGGTTCACGAGAAGAACATCTGGTGTCTCATGGAGAATAATGTGCATGCAGAAGGCCTTCCAGAGGGTGAGATACTTTTGTGGACTACCAGTTGTATTAAAAAGTAATCTAATGTCAAATTTGAGTTTATTCCATGGCAACCTGGCCGTGAATATCTACACATTCCGTGAAAGAAGCAACCGCACCAGTCCTTAAACTTAACATGAAACACCATCACTTTTACCTGCTATAATTGCTGATCCAAAATTTAGTCAACTTTATAGCAGCACTAGTTTAAGTCACAAAATGTAAACATTTCTAAAATATCAAAACCCTGAGCACATAAAATAGTATTTGTTCAGGAAAATGTGTATAGCCTGACCGCTTCATTCCAAAAATAACATCACAGGGATGATACCACTACCAAAGCTCTGTCAGCTTATCTTCGACCGGTTCTTAAGTAATACATAGAAGCTTTTATGGAGATTTATCAACTCTTGGTAACAGAGGTAAAGACAGTGTTAGCTTGCCTATCAACTGAAAATTCGATATTTTCCCCCCTCATGCCCGTTAAGGACGTCATACTTTCCTTTAATGTGTTCCTTGCTCCCCAACTTCAATATCTATGGAAATTATTTGGCAAGCCCGATGGATTTTCGCTTGCCGGCAACGCTCCAGGCTGCACAATTAGCTCCCATCAAAGGAAAAAATACTCGTGTTTATACATATGAAAAGGAAAGCGACTCGCAAAACGAAAGCGACAACGACAAGAGTTCTCGTCTATCAATTTCCTGATCCAACTGATCCGAATATTTCCCCTCAGTCTACGCGCAACAATTAAGTATCGATGTTTCACTCCTCACTCCCTCCACCAGCCTCTTCCTTCACGGCCGTGATCGAATGCGGGCCTCAGGTCACGTGCCCTCCGCCTCCCTCATTGACGAGGAGGAACCGTCACGTACCAAAACACAAAATTAGATCAATGCAGTTTTGAGCACACCTAATGCTCTTCTGTATTTTAACGTCTAAATTATACTTGGGAGTAAAACACCCGTTCGGTAGTCGTAAGCTATTCTACGATCCTAGAACTTGCTATTGGAAACCATTTTATCGGGAGCAATTATACTCTGCGAATTAGTTGAAACTTCTGTAGTACAGGCTCTGATAAAGATGTGTGGATAGGCCCATTTATTGATTTTTTAAAATTTGATTTAGCATTAATCCGAAAACGGCACTTTTTGACCTTTACATCGGACTATTAACAATGATTAATATATATATAATATAATTATTATATATATTATATTATATAATTATTATATAATATATATATAATTATTAATGATTATGAATGGACACAATTACACCCAATCGGTCAATCGTGGATGCATAGATCAGTTAATGGTGGATGGCGAAGCAAGAAAATTGTTTCAGTCGACGAGTCAATCCACTTACGAGGACAAATGGTGCCTTTTCATTTAGAAAGTCCGTTGCAATACACATCTGTATGGCCCTGGAGTTTCTATCTCTATGGATTTAGAAACATGGGAGATCTTTATCATTCGTGGAAGTGATAAGCATTCAAAAAACTTATTCCCCAATCGCGGTTTTAATAATAGATTTTGTAGTTTGAATAAGGGAGGAGGTCCAAGGGTTTTATATAAGTTAGACTTGATTTCGCAAAATATATTTCATCCGAACTGAGAAGTACCGGAAAATTCAAATGTCAGTTTGGAGAATAATGCAACGCAAGTGCAGCCCCCACGACCCACTTCCCCGAAACATTTAGTGCCCTCGATGATATGAAAATGGCAGTAGGCCGTACCTGTTGTTTACTGTGAATAATGAAATACTGAAGAGAAGATACTAGGATAAGAGAAGATTTATGTTGGATGATTCAGGTGGCGGGAGGAAAAGATTAGTTATATCGGAAGGAATGAAGGGAGGGTAGACTTGTGCAGAGTCGATAAGTAGTTCGTTGTGTTGTGTCTAAGTGTCCTTTCAAGTGGGGATTAGGATTTGTGGTAGTGCAATACTATCCAGCTAATCAAATGTTGACCGGTAGATTAAATATTTGCTAACAAAACGCGTGACTGTAGCCCACAAACCGGGGACGGAATGGATAGGCCGGCACTCCAAGAATCGGACGCGGGGCACGTGTGGACACACAAACCCACCCGCCGCAACCCAACTGTCCCATTACAAAGGGGAAGCCATAAGGTGTGCTTTGCATAGGAATCCGTGGAATCTATGCAAGACATGATTGGCACTGCGGATAATGCTCTCCATATATGTGGACTTCCCATAAATGTATGCTGATTCTCAGTCAAAGCAGGAAATTAAAGAAGAGAAAAAAGTTTAATGCGGGAAAATAGGAAATAAGCTGAGATTTAATCAAAGCATTAATTTTCATCATTCTTGAACTCGGTAAATTAAGATAAAAATAGAAAATTGTGACTTGCGGAAATAGCACTTTAGCACCTCATACGATAAGTGTATTCACTTTACTACTGTCAGGTGATTTCAAGTTCAGACCATAAGAATAATGGCATCCTCTTACTAAAAAGTTTTGTATTTAAACATTTTCAGGAATTTATTTCATTCTGAATCGGAGTTACTGAGCTGTACAATTAGAAAGCCAAAGGGCAAATCCACCTCCTACGAGCTCTCACTTGAGAATTCGTCCCAATACTGGATTTGACCATTTTGGCTCAATTTAACGTCAGGAATAATTGGTTCGCATTAACCTTGGCACAAAACACATTGCACTCCCCCGGGACTCTTCATCTCCGGCCCCGGTGGCGGCGGAGTAACGTCCTTGCCTACCAACCCAGAGGTCGCGGGTTCGATTCCCACCTAGGTAGATTATCCTCCATCTAATGTTTCTGGGAAGAAGGGACTATAAGTCTCAACCTCGTCCAATTTTGTCGATAAATAAAATAAATAAATAATCAACCCCGTGTGGCGTGATGTCGCAATCGCCGTCACCCGTCCCAGAGTGCCAGAGGGCGGCGACTATAAACATTCACAGTGGGTGGGCGATTGCCGGTCGAGACCAATTCCACAACTCGAAATTAAGGGCAATCCCCGAGGATAAGAGCGGTTCACCTCACGGAGGTATGGCCTAAGACACTATTTAGATTCATCAGAGTGTGCATATCTTTAAATAAAATGAAGGGATGTTTGGAAGATATGTGTTGGATGCCATGAAATCTAAGAAGTGAGATCGTCTTCCTATGTGGGAAGGTAAATACGAAAATTAGAGAAAACGGAGAAGCGATATCACAAATATTGGTCGCTGAAAACGAATTACGATAGAGAGGGATGAAAATTTTCGGGAATAAGACGGCATTTCCAAGGGACCAAATTATTAGTGGTATATAATTGATACTGACTGGTTCTCGAATATGAATCTATTACGTATTAAGCCTTTTCAAGAGATTTAACTGTAGCAATATGAATAATTTATAAAATCAAATTGAAAATTTGCCCACAAATCGTCACGGTGAGTATGAAATAACATAGCTTCTTGTTTCTCTAAGATTTCCGAAGACCATTGAGTTCTGAACCCCCTAAAACATATTAAATATTGAAAAACTGGATTAATGTTTCTCAAAAGATACAAAGAGTTGACACTGAATAAAACTTTGAACTATCACATTAATCAAACTCAAGCATAGTACAACAGAATATCTGTGACTTATTTTTTTAAATTTATGATTTGAGAATTGCTACTAAAAATATGAACGGTTGGTAAATATTTTTTGAAACCCCTTACGAGTACAAGAAAAATATGGGCTAACAGCCAAATTAGTTGCACACGCAAAATACGCATACCAGCCCCAAAAAGTAAATTATTCTTAGATCGAGAAACTTATAATCTACAAAATCAGAAGACTATTTAGAGAAATTGATTGAATAGAACCCATTCACAATCATTATCGCGATATGTTTCTAGCCTACACAATCGATTTCAACATAGATATCACACTTTCACTCCTATTATGTAATGGTGTTTCATTTTTTATTGTCGATACAGTAAATTGCACACCACAAGTTCCATTTTATGATTCAAAATATGAACAAAAAATTCATTTTTTCTTAATAGATATTACATTTCGCCTCATTAAGAGATAAGGAATTTCCTGTGAGATGTGGCGAGTTCTTGAAAATTTTATAGACATTTTGCATACGGAATCCAGGCTGTAAGATCACAACCTTCGGGTAGGATTATCAAAATGTTCACACATTGGGCGAAATTCTTTACATATATGAATGGCAAAGGATGTTTTAATACTCACTATATTACTTTAGTTATTACGACCGAATAATAAATAAGTTATTCAAGAATAATCAAGTTTTTTGAAAAGTTAAAAAAAATAGCCAGCAAGTCTAAAAGGAAGTTGTTTGACAATTTTCTAAAAACGAAAAAGCATGCCAGTGATAAGATTCACGCAATCAACGTATTTTCAGTATTTCCTGAGAGTATTTGAAGATAATATATCTAACGGCGCTTTAGCCGTGGGAGGGGCTTATTCGCACTTGGAAGGATTTTGGAGCACCGATTGACTGTGTTTTTAGTGGCGAAGGTTCGGTTTCCGCAAACACCGCGACTACTCACCGAACGCGGCATCAAGCCGATGGCGATCGTCGGCATCCAGAGAGCTTGCAACAGGTGCGCAAACTTCATGTTGAGGTCCGTGCGTTTGTCGATGGCGTCGGTGGCGGAAGGGCAAAGGCGTGGCGGAGGCCTGATGCAGACTGCACGCAGTTCGCGGAGTGGAGCCCGCTTATATCGCCCTCTCTGGCCCAGACCCAGGGCCCGTAAGCGCGACTTCTACCGTCGACGCAGGCCCCCGACTCGCACCCCCCCCCGCGTCCACCCCCTCACCTCCTCGTCCACTCTCGCTATCGTTGTGGGTCAAGAGCGGGTCACTGCCATGCTGGTATTACTCGCCAGGATGCATGCCGCACATGAGTGGCAGGTGGCACCCACGTCAAAACATCGCCCCTAATCGCCTGTAGGAGAAATGGTGCTCGACCACGCGGTTAGATTGCGTGAGTTAGCGATCCAGAACCCGCCCTAGTCGGCATGCTCTCCAAATGAACACAAAGAAAATGTCACGATAATAATTGATTAATTAAGGGAATTTGGCAACTTGCATCATCAAACCATCGTCCACTCTTCATCGCGTTCTTCGCCTTCATTTAGGACTCGGCATAACACCACCGCCAACCGACGCAAGGGCGTGTGCGGGGAGTTTGGGAAGGGGGTCGCGAGGGAGAGGAACATAAAGAAGAGGCATGTACGCAATGCCTTTGTTTCCATTGCGGCCGTGGCCTGTTCTTGCGGAAAAAGTTCCATGCATCTATCAGTTCTACAGTCTATCGTTCCCCCTCCTCTTATTTCATCACCCTCGTCGGACTACCGATGCAATGCGTCAATTCCCCGCAGTCTATCACCTATTTGGATTGTGTGACCAAAATTAGTATGTCATGAATTTTTCTTGAAATTTATCGATATTTAAATTGTTCATAGAATCAGTTTTTTCCATGTTTTACCTCATTTTCAGAACACAAGATATCTCTTGTAGTTTGCAGTACATGTCAATCTGACAAATACTTTCTATATACCTTCCACAAGTAGTCATATCTTCTTCCAAGAATCCCCTGCCCTTCCCTAAGACTAGACTCCAGAGTTGATGACAGAGTTTCGCGTTCCGATAATCCTCACAGAACAGGTAGGGACTGCTTATATTCGCCCCTTGTAGGGTCACCGATTTCTGATGAATCGAAAGGTAAGGGAATGGAGTCTGAGAAAAAGTAGTACATATAATCGAAGTCTTTACGTCTTTCTGCACGGAAGTCCAAGCACATTAGGGCGGCCATTTCACGTGAGAGCGTCACGTTGAAAACAACTATTGCGGAATTTACCAAACTTCTTCCGCAATTATTTTTCCCTGTGCAATAATTAGGCCTGCGATAGATGACTACTAAGTCCTGACGCCTACAGGACTCGACCCACTGAGACCGGAGTTTTGCCCGAGCAGTGTGTGCGGCAAGGACCCCACAGTCGTCATCGCACGAAACCAACCCAAGTAGAAAATAAAATGGAAGATGATAGTGTAGATTTTTGGAATGACAACCTAGAATTTTAGGGCAGGGCTAAAGACAGGAACGTAGGAAAACATAAAGAGAGGAACTACAGATATTTTTGTGAACGTAAAACGATAAATTTACTTTAAAAAATGTGAACTTGAAAAAAGTCTTTAAATTTCTACCGAACGTCGAGCGTGTGAAAATGTTTACGTTCACAAGGCCGGGGGAGCTGTTAGGAGCTTTCTCATTGGTAACGGAGTAATTGGTGGAAAGAGCGATTTAAAAGGTTGAAACGCCGTCCAAAACTTCCATTAAAAATATAATTCAAAAGTAGATTACTCGAGACCTAAGAATATGTCAACCGGTGTTGAAGATCGAGAAAACGGGAGATTATCAGGGATTTCTCCCAAACGTGGAATTCAAGAAACTGAGGGACTTCCCATGTCAAAGATGGACGATGTCCGACGCTTTGAGATCACTATTTAAAGAATAATATGGAATGTTTTCAAAAACTAATAATTCAAGTAATTATCGTTTTGAGGATTTAATCGGAATGACATTCAATCGTCAATTTGTTATTTGACCTCGAAATTGAATGGTTCATTTTGGAGGAAATGAGCTCTTTCGGCGATCGTATTTTTATCATGTTTCTAGTATGTCGGTAATGATTTACTGTTTTTTGTAATTTATTTAATCGAGATGAATATTGGTGTTCTCTATTGCTATTTCAGAGCCCTTGCATAAAATATTATAGGGATATCGCAAAGTTCTTTTTCGTAAGAAATTATGATAATTTTCACTACGCCGAGTGCTCATGTACCATTCATACCCCCATAAATGTAAAAAGTTACCAGAAATAGATTGAACCACTAGCAGAGATTTTTGTAGGTAGCTCTCATAGATGTCTTGAATCTGCTGATACCTATATCAATGGTCTGTCTAGTGAGGCCTTCTTTTGACTAAGGGTAGAATAATTTTGCCTTACTCTCTGCGAAATGGCTCAAAATTCATTGGAATTCTCCACAGACGATTTACGACTTCTACAGCATATCCACCAAAGACGTCGTTCTGTCGTCATTGTCGTTATAGGATCCGCGGGCAAAAAAATATTTGTTAAGATAGTTTGAAAGACCTTTTCCCAGCACCACCACCCAAAACACGAATACGAGGTCTGTTCAATAATTTCCCGAACTTAATTATTGCAAGATATATTTCACCAACAGATTATTTGTCATGTTCCTCTTCAAAGTAGTCTCTTCCCCAACATACTACCTTGAACAAAAAGTTCCCGGAATAACCACCGTGTGGCGCTCCCATCGTTCCGATTTGAGTTCTGTTTTTTTTGTTAAATCGGTACATCTGTTGTTGATATTCCCTTTAAATCTTAGTGTCATAACATGACATTTGCAAAAGTTACGTAGCCAAGAGTACATCTATCTCTGTGTGTGTTGGCGATTTTTTACAATGCAGAAATGGATTTAAATTTGCAACAACGAACTTGTATTAAATTTTGCGTAAAAAACGGATTTAGTGGCGCACGGACGTTGGAAATATTGGAAAAGTGTTTCGGCAACGATTCTCTAAAAAAAACGGTCGTTTACCAGTGGCACGAGCGGTTCAGAAGTGGTCGTGAGTCAATCGAAGATGATGAACGCAGTGGCAGACCATCGCCATCGAAAGTCGGTGAAAAAATTGATAAAGTAAAAGAAATGTTGGTCAATAACCGCAAATTAACCATCAGAGAAATAGCGGAGGACTTGAACATTGCCTATGGATCCGCCCAAGACATTGTGGTTAATGATTTGGGTTTCCGTCGTGTAGCAGCAAAGTTGGTGCCAAAAGACCTTAATTTCATGCAAAAAAGAGACCGTGTTGACGTCGCAAAAGACATGATTTGCGAGGCTGAATCCGATCCCACATTCATCAAAAGGATCATTACTGGAGACGAGACGTGGGTTTATGAGTACGACACGCAATCCAGACATCAGGCAAGTGAATGGCGTTCACCAAATGAGCCGAGACCAAAAAAACCACGTCGTTTTCAGTCAAAAAAGAAGGCAATGCTGACGGTTTTCATGGATTACAACGGTGTAGTGCATCATGAATTTTTGCCAGAAGGCCAGAGAGTAAACAAAGAGTATTATTTGGGCGTTATGAGACGTTTGCGTGAAGCAATTCGCCGAAAGAGACCAGAAATCGTCGCATAGTGCGTCGAGACCGTCGCACAGTGCTATCATTATTCGTAATTTTTTGACGAAAAATGCAACAAATACCATCCAACAGCCACCGAATTCACCTGATTTGGCTCCCTGTGACTTCTTTCTGTTCAATCGAGTTAAAAAACCATCACGGGGAACGCGTTTTAGCAGCCGAGAGGAAGTAATGGAAAAATCGCAGGAAGCACTGATGGACATACCGAAAACCGAATATAAAAAATGTTTCGAGGATTGGATCAAGCGCTGGCATAAGTGTGTTGCAGTCGATGGGGATTACTTTGAAGGGGACAATATAGATTTAGATGAATAAACTTGTATTTTTAATTTTCTGAATAAATTCCGGGAACTTTTTGATCAAGGTAGTATACACTTATCCCGACGGTGTTTCCACTTATGAAACAGTCCTGGAAGGCTTCTTCCGGAATGCTCCTCTATAGTTTTCTCTATCTTGGGATTGGTGGAAAATCTTTTTCCTTTGAGTAAGGTTTTTAGTTTGAGGAACAGTAATAAGCCACGTGGGGCCAATTCTGATGAGTAGGTTGGGTGGGAAACACAGCGGTCTTCTTTTTGGTTAAAACCTCCGAGGGTTCTGAGAAGTGAATGAGCCGGGTAAGTTGTGGTGAAAAAACCACTCGCCGCTCCTCGGGCCGTTTTCGCCTGATTCTCTCTCTTAGGCGTATCATAACCCTAGGTAGTACTTCGTATTGACTACCTGACCTTTAGGTATGTACTCGTGATGAATAACCCACTTTGCACTTAAAAAAGTCATCATCAACTTGATATTTGAACGAAGTTGTCGAGAATTTTGGGGAGGGGGGATGTTTTTCACCAATCCATTGTGAAGATTGCACTTTTGTTTCGACTTCATATCCGTAAACCGATGACTTTTATGATCCTGGACAAGAAGGTTTCACCCTCTTCAGATAGATCAAACAGTTCATGACAGACTTGAGCTCGATGTTGTTTCTGGTCTGCTGTCATCAGGTGAGGCATGAATTTGGCGGCAGCTCGATTCATCCTCAATTTTTCAGTCAGCATTTCATTTTACGAATCAATCGACATGCCAAACTCTTCTGCAAGTTCCATGACGATCAAACGTTCATTTGCACGAACGAGAATGTTCACTTTCTCGATGTGGGGGTCATCAGTCGATGTTGATGGTCTTCTGGAACGCTCGTCATCTTCCACTGATTGCCGCCCCTTTTTGAACCGGGTAAACCACTCATAACTTACGGAACGTTTCATAGAATCCTTACCATTAGCCTTGATAATCAACCCAAAAGTTTACGTAAAGGATTTGCAGAGTTTCATCGGATAATTCCACAGAACAACGCTGGTCCTCCAAAGAGCTCATTTCCGCAAAAACTATTTTTCACTGCACTCCACGAACACCCCTTCACATAAATAGCCGTAATTAATCAGAAAAAAAGGGATCAAAAATTTGGTTCAAGACAGTTATTTGGAAACTTTCCGCAGACATAATGCCTTCAACCGTATTAAAAAATTATCAACTGAAGGCGAGCTATTCAAAAAGTTCGGGAACCTTTTGACCAGATCTCGTAATAGTTTTTCTTCCTTTGTCCCAGTTCATGCTACCCGACAATGATGGAAACCAATCACAGAAAGGGGTAATTTTCAGATCTTGTGTTCGAACCAAGGTGTAAACATAACCATCACAACGAGTTCTCTTATATTAAAAAGTAATTTCCTTTTAAAGCCATCACGGAAAAGATATTCTCAGAGTTATATGCCTAGGAAAGGAATAGGGAACACATACAGGGTGCGACAACATAACTTCCTATTTGAAAAAAGGAAATTATGTTGCCGCACCCTGTATAAGGACAATGCAAAATTAATGAGGAAGGAGTAGGGTTCTAAGGAGAAGAGAAGTTTCTTAACTGGGATTTTAATCACCAAGCAGACTGATGACCTAACCCCTGGACCATTAATGAAGCTGTTTACTTCTGAATTCCACGGGGTTTTGAGCGTGTTTTCGAGCAATTTTTGGAATATACCGATGCACAAGAACTAAATGAATATCAACAAAATATGGCGTCTCATTCAACTTATCAAGCAATTTTCCTAATTATCAGTTGTTATTCTGCCAGAACAAATTGTGTTATTCATAAGACGTAAATCTGTAATCTAAGAAAGCATAATCCTCGAATTTTACTCATCATGTTTGACTTTAAATCCAATAGAAAAAATTCTATTCACTGCTAAAAAGATTCGAGTCGGCAATGGACGTGAAATAAAATTTCGCTATCTTGGATTTGAAGTATTAGCTCAATTTAGGTTTTGATAACTTGAACGTTATGCAACTCCTTTAAGTAAATGAAACATGATCGTGAACCAGTCCGTATTATTCCTGAAGTTGCGAAACACTCCTTGGGAGTTGGGAGGAGGACTATAAATGGAAAACAGAAAAGTGATAGAATTTTATTGGTAGAGATAAAGTCAGGCACGACCACTCCAGAGGTAATCAACGTGCGCATGCCGAAAATTGTTCACCGGGAGGAATAAGTTGATAATATGCCCAATCAATTAGGAGATATAATTGAGAAAACCTAGGAATAAAACATCTTATAATTACGAGGAAATGGAACGCAGTGGTAGAAGAAGGGAGGCATGGCAGCGAGGTAGTAGATTGGGAATTAGGAATGATGACGGAAAAAAACAATCGAGTTTTGTCGGGGGAATAAGGCAATAATAACTAACACTCGGCTCAAACACCATCAAAAATGTAGATATATAGTATATGGAAACTCCTGGAGAAATCGATGGGTAACCGTTATAGAAAGACAAATAAATAGATAGACAAAGATAAAAGAAACAGTAATTCCACAATTACTAGGCATAGGCAAAAACCCGGGATGAGAGTCGGTTAGATCATGACTTAACATCTAAATGACAGCAAACTCGATGTGCAGATTCTAAGAGGCCCGAACCGCGATTCAGGAAGCAGTATTAACAGAAATAATGGCTAAACTTCAATAGAAGTCAAGAGAAAACAATGGCACAAAAAATGCCTAAACCAAGTTGTGGTACAGAAACAGTACTGCAAATAAGCGAGAGAGAGAAATTAACACAAGAAGCTGACTAAGAAAAAATATTAAACTACACTGGCAGATGGTAAAAAATAAAATTTTATAATCTGCAATTGAAGCTATTGGTGCAAAGAAAATCTAAATGAATACTCGTATACGTGTACACATTGGTTTGACCAATAATGCTTTGATTTTTTCCAGATGAGTAATGAAACTAGAAATATAAAAATGATTCTTAATAAAGAACGGACACAAAATTCGGAAATTTGCCGATATAAGAGGATAAATATATGAGGATAGAAACTATTAAATATATGGAGAGAGAACACGATGATATAAAATAGTGGTTATAAGAGCATTGAGAAAAATTTAGATGGAGCATTTTGTAATGAAATACGAAGATAAGGTTTCACTCAAAGCTGTATTTATGTAAGCCAACAGATAATGAGCTACAAACAGATTTAAATTAAATGCTAGATACATGAGTTTAAAAATTCAAAGATACTCAACAAGGACCACTTGATTTTTACAGTACTGAAACAGTGGTTTAGTTGAGCCTTGGGTTAGCCCATTTTAATTAATTATTAGTAAAAATTTAAAGAAAAAAATAATTAATTATTAGTAAAAATATAAATAACAAGGAAACACCGGAGGATATCAAATTAAATGACACTAAAAATACTTTTGAAGATCGGGAAAGCCTTGGAGAAAATACTGCACCAGCTTTGAAACGAGATGCGGCATGAGGAAGATATGCCATGGCATGGAAATTCATAAAGATAACCAGAAAAAAGAGGTCAACAACTTCAGATACAATTAAAGACAAATAAACTTGTTATGGAAATACAAATTCTTTTCTTCAATGCTGTTGCAAGGAATATTACGTACAAGTACACGTATGCACCGAAGAAATGCAGGTAAAATATTAAAGTGGCTTCGCCAAAGACAGAAATACAAGAGATATCATACGGTAGGCATTTGGAAAAGTGAATCAAATGTATAATATATTTTTCACTTTGTCCACAAATTTCCAACAATTCTTTCGTAGTGTGCGCCGTGCCAACTAATTAAAGGCTTTTCGGAGACGCAGAATACCCAAGAAACTAACTCGTTCGGTAGAACTAAAATTGAAAAGCTTCAAATCTTAGGTGTGATTTAGAAGCATACCACAATAATATTATTGAAAAAAATCATTAAATCTTATTAATTTTCTGCACTTTTATGGAGGTACCATCGGTTTCCCAGATGCGCCTAGATGATGAAAATTAATTGGTGAAACCGGTATTGGGGTTAATACCAAAGTGAAGAAAAGTAATTAATGATTTGTGCCTACAATAGGGAACTTATATTTATTATAGGATTGATAAGATTATAATGATTATCGGCGATGATTTTATTCTATCTATTAACAAATTGGGGCAGCTACAGAACATGCATAAATCCCATAAACCAGGAGTCATGTGAGAAGATTGTTAACTCTCTAAATCCCAGCATTGAGCGGTCAATGAAATAAGAAATAGCTTCACAACTTTAAGCGAGTAGTCACCCCGATATGACTACACATATTGATGTAAATAACTAAATAAATATCCCTAGAGCCATATTTGTCGAACTAAAAGCAGCAATAGAAAATGTTACAAAACCGAAGCAAAAATGTTTTTGGCTGGGTAGATTTTCGCGGCGGTGGCTTGAAGGATTCTGCATTTTCGGGTTTCACCGCGTTGTTGTTTAAAGCTAAAAATTTTATTGTTACGAAAATGCCAACTTCAAGGAATTAGTGGAACGGAAAAACAAGTTTTCAAGATTAATAGACAGCACAATTGATTAACACACTAAAAACCTGGAAAACCTTTTTAGATTTAAATATATATTTATATAATTATATATACTATATATATATATATGTATACGTATGTAATATTATATAACATACGTATATAATATAATATTTAGTACACCATAAAATTGGTAGTTTTATACCCACCAAAGTGAAACATGATAGCGAAGACCCAGGTGGTAAAACGATAGGGTTAAAAAACAACCATTAGATAAAATGACCATAATAATAAATCACTAGAACTGGAATCAGAAGAAATATACTCCAGCCAATGCTCAAAAACTAATTGATTTTGCATCCTGCATTCCGTGTATTTAAGGAGAAAATATGGGGAGAAATATCAAATGAAAATACCAATGCAATTTGACCTGACACTAGCGAACTGCAGAGTGAACGCCAAATTGCAGAGTTAGTAGAGGACTGAAATAGCGAAATAGTTGCAGACAGTATAGCTAAAGGTAACTCCTTGAAATCATATTCTGTAATCGTGTACAGTAACTTTTGAATCCAAACCAGTCGAAAATCTCCCGGGCATCAACATGTCAATGAATGGCATTTTTACATAATTATAGACCGTAAAAGATTAGTTAAACAACTGCAGGCTACCGAAGCTAATAAACCTCATAGAGTCAAAGGGACCCCAGCACGAATAATGAATGACTTTGTGTCATATCATATGAACATGGCATATTAAATAAGTTCTTATTTGAAGGTAAAGTCCCGAAAGATCAGAAAATTGCCCATGCCACCCCAATTTCTTAAAGAAAAATAAACAGAAGTCGGGCAATTACAGACCAATTTCATTAATACTCATATTTTGCAAAATTCTTGAGCATATAAATGTGATCCTAGATAGTTGTAGTTTCTTCGTTGGCACATAATAAGGGTTACAAAAGAGTACAGCTTCTACAACAGAACTTGGGTTATGCATCCACGACATCCTCAAATTGGGGGAATCAATTCAATAATTAGACTATATAATCCATGATCAAGATCCACACAATAAGCTGATTTATAAACTACGGTGATGGCGGCAAAGCAATATTGGGTTAGAAATTTTCTTTCTGAAAGAAAGCCAAAAGTAATTATTGATTTAATCAGTTAAGATTCTTTTTCTCGTATACATAAATGGCATTCAATGTAGAGTAACCAGGAAAGTAAGACTATTATCCGATTATACGGTTATCTATATCGGCATAATTAATAAACCTGATCGAGAGGATCTTTCTAATGATCTTAGTAGTATTTGTGTTTGGTGATTTAACATGAATGACAACACACAATCTCCTGGTGAGAGGAAAGTCTTTTAATACGGCAAATCCATTGAAACCTTTGTTAAATCATGAAAGATTTCCACACATTAGAGCCATCAACAGTTAGTTGTAAGACTGTGTGAGGAGCGGTATCTCCAACTATCGTATATCTGAAAAACAGTTCACCAATGAAATTCTGGAAAAACACTTTAGACCCTTACATATACAGGCTCGAAGGAGCAGAAATAAGATTGACGGGATACGTTGAATACTCATCAAACTATTAATTATTGATTGTAAAACAATTGTTGATTGGAACACCTTACCTGCAAAACTATTCGAACCCTTTCCTAACAGGGTAAATACTTTTAAGAAAAGGTTTAAACAATTGACGTAATAATTTGATTGATGTGTTGTGTAAAATTGTACGTAACATCTTAATTTTTGATTTTTTTCTTGTTGTTTGGGAAACTGATTTTAATGAGTTGGGGATTTATTTTTTTTAAGTTAGAGATTTGTGTTTGGGCGTTTTCTTTAAGTGTAATTTTTTACTGACTGATTTTATTTATTATCTTTTGTGATATTCATTCATGTCATGATATGTTATGTTATTTTTTCCAAGGCAAGTTTGATTATATAGTTTGATTATAATGTCCAGGTGGGCATTTTCTCCGCCTCATCTTATCTCCCTACAGACAATGGGTATAGTGTATACGAGTGGGCACCAGATATGTGTGCCTTGATACTGACAGCTACCTGTTGAAGCCACGGTCGATTGCTATTGCTGTGGCATATTAGAGAGTGATTTGTTCATTTTACAATGGAAATATTCCAAGACGTTCTCTGTATTTTCTTTATATGGTTTCTCGTTACTTGGATCTCTCCTTGTGAATACGCGTCGAGTGCTTGGGAACCTTTTTAGCACTGAAGTAAGCTTAACTGCAGAATCGAATATTCATTAGAGAAAAGTAGCCCGGTTCGTGAAAAGTCGTTGTGAGCGAACAGGAAGCGTCAAATTGTCTTTTGGATGTCTTGGTTGGGTGATATTGGAAATGTGAATATTACAGGCACGACGTAAATTTTGGGAACAGACAAATCACTCGAGTTGAACCCCGATATGGAAGGAAAAATCCCAGCACCGTGTCTCGCTGGCAGGCGACCCATCGATGATACGTTCAGGGAAATAGACTCCGGAGCCAATTGCTCTAAGGAATCACTTTCACCTCACACAACTTGAGACCACAGCAGTGGGAAACATAATGAGTCCGCAAATAATCAATTGATTGATAAATCAATCAACAAATACTCTAATGGTTGGGGACTACCCCTTTTCACACTAGTTACGTGGCGGTTTGCAGGGTAAGGTTTAGATGCAAGCAAACAATTCTCTCTTTTGCCTGAACCGAAGCAGGGGGTGTCCCAAGTCTGTGATTCTGGTAAATCTGACTCTTCATAATGTATTTGAATCTTTGCGAAGGTATGTTGCGGGAATATATAAATCAGGTTGAAAGTAATGTTGATGATATTGAGTTATTTCCAAAAATTCTAACACCACACATGTTAGATTACGACACTTTCATGAGGCTAGAAAAAGAGTTATTCAATTGGTGTGGAAGACTGTCGGGGATAAGGAAAATTAACGTAAATTGAGAGAATGAATATAAGAAAATATAAGAATTGGAAGTCATGCTTTTCACGACGATAAGTAATTATTTGCCTTAATACGTATCCGAGGTCTGCTCAAAAAGTATCGCTAATTTTTTAATTTCCGCGAGTTACGTATATTTGATTTTCGATTTTTTTGAGGCGTTACGTTGATACTTATGTCCTTCATTTATGCGGAAAAGTTCGGCTATTTTGAATGCTCAGTTAATTATTGACAGCTATTTTGCTTGGACGTGTTTTGGCTTGTCTTCGATTTTAGCCTGTTCCAAAAAATTGATCTAAGAATCAGTATTTAATGGGCCTCTTCAGTTTCGGGAACAAGAAAAAGCCACAGGGGCGCAGATCTTGGGAATGCGGTGGCTACGGCATCAGTAGTGTCAGTAGTGTTGTTTTTGGCCAAAAATTCGTGCACAAGTAACGATGTGTGAGCAGCGGCGTTGTCATGGTGCAAAAGCCAATTTTTGTTCTTCCACAAATCCGGACGTTTATGGCGGATTTCTTCGCGCAAATTGCGCATAACATTCAGGAAATATTCCTTATTTATCATTATATCCTGTGGCAATAACTTATGATTCACGACGCCCTTGAAATCGAAGAAAACTGTAAGCAAAACTTTCACATTCGACCGAACTTGGCGCGCTTTTTTCGGTCTTGGCTCGTGCTGCGGCTTCCATTGGGATGATTGAGCTTTAGTTTCCACGTCATAACCATAAAACCATGACTCATCACCAGTTATGACCCTCTGGAGCAATTTTACTTTTTGAACAGACCTCGTACGTATAGTAACGAAATCAGCAATTAAAATACTAATTAGGGTGTTTGATGCAAACAAAACTTATTTCATTAATTAGGTCCTATTTTATGTCATGCTACTATCTCATAGTACAAGGATGAAACTCTAATATGCTTAATAGAAACACAAGGGGCAGAGACTTGGAAGTATGGATGTAAATGGGCTATGACTATTTGAAAGGATGACGGTAAGGACAGACTATTATAGGTGGAAACGACACGATAAATATCGTGAAAAAAAGACAAACATTTAATTCTAAAGAGGAAAAACACAGTGGGGTTTATGAGACAAAGAGCGGTAAGCGGCAAGGACTCTTAGAAAAAACGAAGGAAGAAGGAATAACCAAGGTCGTCTAGGAGGAAAAGATTATGGGAACAAGAAAGAAAGGAAGTCCTAGAAAAAGATGGAAGCAGGACCTATGAACAATGAGAGTCGGAAACTGGAAGGAGTAGAGGCAGAGAAGAATAGAGATAAATAGTACAGTAGGATAAGGTCGACAGAGGACTTCAGAGCGAATAGAATGAGTGCTGAGGAAATGCAAAGGAGTGGGATGGGAAGGCCTTGAGCTGGAAATAAAAGTGGACAGCCAAGTGAATATGTCACTTACATTTGAAGATTTCCAAATAATTTAGACAACAAAGGGATTGCAGTTATTTCCACAAACCACAAACGATTTTGGAGGATCAATACCAGAATATGATATAGGCATCAATGATAAAACGACCAAGTTAAAGAGATTCTCAAGGAGTAGAAAGGCTAAGTTAAACATCAAAGTAGGAGAGTAGACTATATCAGGTGAACAGTTCGAATATTTCGACAATATTTTGGAGCATGATTAGTGTAGCAGAAGGGATATCAACGTTTAAAACTGCCTAAGAAGCATTTGCAAGAGGAAAAGAATATATTAGAGATATGCCAAGCAGAAATTGTAAAGAGTGTCAGTAAAGACTAATTTAGAGCCATAGTAACGCTGTATGGATCCAAAACCAGTTGAGGTAAAAGGATAAGCATTGGTTGAAGAGTGATGAAGTATGGGTATTAAGACGAATTGATAAAATAAGTTGGACTGAAAGTAAGACCGATGATGAAGTTATAAGCACGTCATGATACGTAAGAAGGGACGATTCTATGAGAAATTCATAAGTTTACAAAAAAATTAGTGAAATTTCTAATAGATGTGGGTTGTTGAAAACTGATAAAAGGTGAATCCTAGGTAATGGTGTGGAAGAGGGAAGAGAATTGGCTTTCTAGACAGTGTGACAGAATGGAAGGTGGAAATATTTTTTTATTATTATGGTGATATTTATTGATTTATTATCCTTATGATGGTAATCTTAAAGGATAATATTTTTAAGGGACGGCCCCGTTGACTGTTTCACAAATAACAGAATTTTGTGACAAAGGATGCAAAATGGAAGGCTTTTCACCTTAAAGAACAGTTATTTGAACTTGAATATAAAACGTGTACTAATATGAACGTGGGCAGCGATCAAGCCTAACATTGCTCTCTTCGACCGCGCGACCGAATCTCTGTCCATCACGCAGGCCGTGATGGACACAGATTTTCAGCACCAATTTGAACGAAAATTGAAACAGAACAGATGGAAAATTAGCGCACCTTTTAACTTAGGCAGATGCACCTAGACTACCTTTTTTAAGTTAAAAATCCTATGGTAAAGTAAGATCTAGTGTTTCCCGGCGTATATGCTTCATGAAGGATTCTCTGGTCTTCCACCGGGTCAGGGGTTCCATGTTGGCCGACGTTTCGATGCCCGACTCGTGCATCGTCTTCAGGGTTGACCATTGAAAGTGTGATAAGGTAACAAATTAAAATCAACTCTGAAGACGATGCACGAGTCGGGCATCGAAACGTCGGCCAACATGGAACCCCTGACCCGGTGGAAGACCCGAGAATCCTTCATGGATCCCACGGTAGGCGTGCAAGGCGGAGTTAGGGTTTAACTAGGGTGAGCGTTGGGTTCATACCGACCTGAAGCACAAAAGGGGATGCAATCACAGCGGGAGTGCATGAGTTGCAGAAGAAGGGCACAAAATGTTCAGGCAGAGAGCATACATATTTCGTCTGCTTCAGAAAAAGAGCCGTTGGACAGGTTAACCAAACATTCTCATATCCCTTTCGGTCTCCTAGAGACGGAATGGCTATTGGGAGATGGATGCGGTATGTTTGCAAATGTAGATATTGGTAATGAGTGATTGCGACACAAACCGTCTTAACATGGCGTATCTGGCTTATAGGGACCAATGATGGGTATTTTCGTGTGAACCTCTTTCGGATGAGTTCCTTAAAAAGTGTGATGACGGAACAAATTAAAATGATGACATTACTTGTAAACCGGTAACTCGCATTGAGCGGACGAAGGGCTTGATGCTTGCCTTATGACATGCCACGCCGAGTCATCCGAGTCGTACGAGAGAATTTCGAGGATTCACTCATTCAGCCGGTGTAAGATCCATCATGAGCCCATGCGTCTCCCACAACAAAGCCATGCGTCAACCATATGCAGAAGAGACACGTCTCTATTAACTACAAAGTCAGATTAAGGGGCCTAGGGCCAAACTCCCAACAACAGCCGGCTTTTCCATATTCTGACGCAGGCAGAGCGACCACTGCGATTAACCACAGAAGGGAAATGAACGGAGACAGAAAGACTCGGAAATAATTTAGTTGAGCATCAAGATCTAGACTAAAACAGAACGGGAACATAATTATCTCTCAAGCTTATCTATGAAATGATTGAATGTTTCTTAGATGAAGTTCTGACAACTGACTTTTGGTCAATTTCGCTCTCTGTGTTGCAACCCAAATGCTGGTCATCTCTCAAAACAACACTTCTTGGGAGGATAAAACAACAGCAGTTTCATTTCTTCCTAACCATACATTGAAGATTAATTACCACAAAATTAAGAAGAGGAACGGTGTTTCATAGCTTCAGCTATATTTTCACTGATTTGGAGAGATTTCCGTTAAGAGAGGAAGCGTTGTGAGTACGCTGGAGGAATTCAGATGGGAAGAACTTGATTCACAAGGGCAATGGGCAGAACTTAGGCTGATTCTAAGTAAATGGGTCCATAGATTTCAATTGTGACACCGAGGGATTATTATGACAACAATTTACATTCGTGAATTCGACCACCGGGATAATATAAGAGAGAGACACCGTCACTAACATACTCAAGTCCCTGTTCTTCCCTTGCATGATATAGGCTTACAACAAAATCGAACCCAAGCGCCCGGAAGAAATTAACTTGAAAGACTGAAATTTAATTATTTAGACAAACACAACATTGCATTATGTGAACACCTATGTACTACACAGGGTTCGTCCGGAAGATAAGTGTACTGAGCTCAGGAAAAAAATTTTATTATATTTTTACATATCTCAAGCTAATATTCCTCAAAATAGGACCCTTGTGAGTCGATACACTCGTTCCAGCGGCGTTCCCATTCCTGGAACGCCCCCGCGAAGGCATCATCGGGAACCTCTCGAAGACACGTCGTCACGGCCTCTTTGACAGCGTCCAAGTCCCGTATCGCGTTCCTTTCAAACTCCTCTTTATCTTCGGGAACAGAAACGTTCTCTAAAAAATGTGGATCATTTTTGCAGTGATCCGCAAGTTGTGTCGCGATTTCCAAACGATTGAGTCTTTGATCATCACTGAGCACTTTCGGCACCAACTTTGCACAAATATTTCGCATCTGTAATTGGTCCCTAATAATCTCGGGCACTATTGTTTTTGGCACATTACACTGCTCTGCTATCATCCGAACACTAAGACGACGATCAGAGTTCAGTACATTGCGAAGTTTTCGCACATTTTCGTCGGTGAGTGTCGTTGATGGGCGTCCAGGTCGTGGTTCGTCGTCGACCTCTTCTCTGCCCTCCACGAACATCTTGTGCCACCGAAAGATCATGTTTCTGGACATGGCTGACTCCCCGTAAGCCTGGTTAATCATACCGACAGTTTCGGTAGACGATTTCCCAAGCTTTACCGCAAATTTGATGGAATAACGCTGCTCCAAAAACTTCGGCATCGCGTTCCGTGACGTGGGTCGAGCGTGGAGGTTCGCGTTAACAGAGCTCCTCACTACATCACAGCTCAGAGCCGACTGCCTTTTTCAGCGTCGCTTGCCAACATACCCCCCTCCAATCGCAGCTCGTCAGAGCGGTGCTGGGCGCGCCTGGAGCGGCGGGAAAAAATCAGTACACTTATCTTCCGGACGAACCCTGTATGTGTGCATGTGTTCGAGTGGCCTTGAATATGAGTTGATACATATTCAAATGGACCTATGAACTGATCGATGTAGATGTATGGATGGTTTCCACTCACCTCCACACCCCTTGCAGTTGTTAAAGGAGTATTGAGTTTATGTTGATATGGAAACGTGTCGTTCCCCACAAACACTACGTTTACTTTCCATCTCATTCTAGGAAAAAAAGTGAACTCATGATCGGTAATCATTAATTTTCTTCAAAGACTCGAGAAAAATCTCACATCATTGAAATAAGTCGGAAAAAAGATTTAAGATAATGTACGTAACGCCCGATGAGAACGTGGCTTTTTCATTTTAATCCTCGTGTGTAGTAAATGATTAACTCACGTTACCGCTATCGAAAACCAAAACAGTAATAGTGGTGGCGAAAGTTTCGACTCTGGATGTGGGTGATAATGGAAGTTTCGAGTTCCTTCCTTTCGTCGTGAAATAAGAGAAAAGGGGTGAGTCTACAAAAGAACCTTCCCAGATCCCATGCAATGTGTAAGTTATGTATGTAAGTGTAAGTTATGTGAATTTTGTGCTTTAATCAGCGCTTAAACTAACTATTTATGACTTATAAAATTTTATATAAGTCTATGCAAAAATTAATCTTCATCTAAATCTACAAGCCACCCTGCAAACCACCGCAAGGGTGTGTGGCGGGAGGGGAGGGGTAGGATAAACGCCGTAAAACAGAAGAAAACCAAATGCAAAAGCAAATAAAAGTATGACAATTCACATCCACATAGACGAATATTCATGCAAATTAATATTTATTTTTTATATGTTCATGCATAACCCATTTTAACTCTCACCCATGCTCTCAGATTTCCATTGTTCCGGTAAAAACTCATTTATATATATATATATATATATACATACACATTTTTATATTTTTACCCAATTTAAGGTATATATACCTTAAATTCAAAAGATTGGCATTTGATTTTATTTTAATCACTCTCTGTAATCTGTTCCCTTTTCTGCGGCGTTCGCGAGTTTTTAGTGCGGCACCTGCGTTTACTCCAGAGATTTGGTGTGCATGTATGTTTGACCATATGGAGCCATAATATGTATCATTAATATGTGCAAATTGGCAATAATTAGCAAATATATTACATGTATTTATGATACACAAAATCTTTCCAAGAAAAATGTAAAGATGCGAAAGATAATCTAGGTTTTAGTTTTCTATTATCTCTGATCCCACTTATGTGGGGTAATAACCTCGATATGTAATCGTGAGCATGATGAATTTGCGCGTGCATAGTGCCTGTTCTCTCATTAGAAGAGAAAAATAATTCTGGCATATTGTATTTTTAATGCTACCTTTTTAAGTGGTTCTTTCTGTGCGATAAATTCTCGAAATTCTTAAGGAAAGCTACTTTGGTGCTTTATGCACTCACCTTGAGGGAAGTACACTTGGCGTCGTTTCAATTTAACGATTTCAATATTTCCTAAAATGGGTGCCTGGAGAGAAAATTGAATCCGTGATTTCAATCTTTTCACTGTTATGAACTTGTTGAAACCCATTCCAAGCATTTAATTGGAAGTAAAAAGTGTGGGAAAATGTCGTGCAGACTTAGAAAAACAGAGGAAAATCGTAATTTCTATTTGAATATATTGAAAAAACACTTTCTGGAGTCACTTTGTGGAATTCCATCATCTAGGAACCCTTAAATTTCAAAATTACTTAGGTTTTGACATCCCACACAGCCATAATTAAGGTCAGCATAAGCTGTTAAACGTGGGCCTTGGAATTGAAAGTATTCTGTGCACCGTATAAAGTGTTTTCCTTCTTCTGTAAATTTACGGGTAGATTTCTGCCATGAGGGTCTGATGTTTATGCAAAGCTATTTCTAAGCAAAAACTTCAGAAAATACGTAAAAGTAGCACTAATTGGTATTTCAGCAAAGGTATAATACCATCAGTAAAATTTTTATCTAACCACCCTGATTGAACTTGTCGTGGAGTTCATTCAATTATTGCTAGGAAAATTCGTTTTTGATCGCTAGGAAATCGGGCCAATGTCATTAAACGGGAGAACTTTACAAATATTTTATGGTTAAGATCAATTTACCTTATCTTTATGTTAATTGCCATTAAAAGTGATTAGGTTTCGATATTTCTGCATTCAAGAATTTGATAAATTTATTACCTTAAATCACTTCCTAACCTTCGAGATCATCTATTCTGATAGTGGCAAGAACTTTAAAGTAGCAGAACCTATTAAATTTTGCGGTTAGTTCTATTGAATTGGCTGATAGGGAAAAATAAGGATGACACTTCGCAGATAATGTTACCAATGAGTATCACATGGTTTAATGATAAACATAGCTGGGTCGGACCACACATTTATGGTATATTTCAAACCAAAGACATTCATAAAATTATCAGTTTAACAACTTTTTCAAGAAACAGAGGACGGCAAGTGCTTAAGATGATGGAGTGTTTGCGTGAAATTATCGCCTTCGTTCTCACAACTCATTTATTGCGTCATATTTTCAGCTTATTCATACTTAATATATAACTATCCATACACCTGAAATGTTTATTATACCTAGTGAATTTCGTAACCTAATAAAGTCAATAATATATCAAGGACAGCGCGAACATTTAATTCGTCAAACCAATTGCCTAGAAGTGGCATTGACATTTAGAATTAATGTCGTGGTTAATTAAATTAAGTGTAGAGAGTAATAGGCAAGAATATTTAAGAGTAACCGAAGTTTATAGCTATTATTGTGTACGGTTGAACGTCAATTGAAAATTAATAATACCATAACCAGGAAATTATAACAGAGAGATTTTAATTAATGTAGCCAGCGTTATAGATATAAATTTTGCATTATCCCTTCTGAATGGAGACGTTCTTTGGCTGTGAATTGAATTTAATAAATGTTATATGGGAAAAGATAATACTTCCAATTTGAGCATATGGCGAACATTTGTGAAGCGAGAACACTACCAAAATTACATAAGATAAATTGAGTAAGAATGATTTTAAAGGTAGAGGTTGAACATTCTTTGAAGTGGGAAAAAGAATATAATGTATGAGGAGGGGATAGCACCAGAACATGTCTCCATACTTCCGCTACTCGAAATGGATGAATATAACGACCTCAAACCTGCGCATGCGTGTTGAGGGGGAATATTACTTCCTATTCCATTAGGAGTACTTCCAAAGGGCATTTTTTGTGGTCTACAAGCATGAGTGCGTTATTTTTCAGCCTACTCTCGTATTTTATTCACACGGCCTGTGTTTCAATACTTCGTTTCTTCTTCAAATTTCAACACGCATGAGCCGGGTTTCAACACTTCGTGTCATCTTCCCCTGAAGATGACACTAAGTGTTGAAACCTGGGTCGTGTGAATGAAAATAGCATAATGGAAATCACAATTTTTTATTATATTTTTATCTCCAGTTTCATACTGAAAGTTAATAATATCCGTATACCCTAATATCTGGTGACTAAATATTCTTCGGAACACGCGGCTTGAAATATAAGTTGTACTAGCTAATTAACCTTTAAGAAAGCGACTTAATAACTTATACATTCCTGCATTACTTTAATTTTCCTACATTGAAAATTGTCTGGTAGGCGTGATAACATAGTGACTAGAGCTACTGACCTTAGGGTCCTAGGTGCAAGTCGGGTGACGCCTCTGACTACCACGAGCAAAATTCCAAACAGTCTGATTACCATATTTTGAGTAATAGAACTTTGAGAAAACTTGCTAAGAGCACAGGAAAAGAAACATTCTTCCCCATTCAGAATGTGTGGATTCAACTGGTTTTTAATGTAGAACGGTGATTGCATGTTACCGGTAGCCAATTTACATGATAGGTACTGAATTATACTGACATAAAAAAAACCATTCACGGCTTTATCGACGAAGTCCAGCCAGGGCCAAAGAGTGACTAACGCTACAAAATATCGTGATTTAGAATTCAATTCAGCGTATTTATGCCATGCGGGCCTCGTGAATGAGGTCACGTCTCCGCGAAATAATGCGTGAATCAAGGGAGAAAGGGGGAGGCGTCTCTCCTCTATTTCTAAAAATTTTGAAACAAATTAATCTCCCATCAGGATAATGATATATTTCATTCAAATTGAAATAGATGAAACATCCACAACCGAAGACTTTTGCATATTAAAATAAACCCCTTTAACTGACGTTCGGAAAATAACAGCCACCGGAAATATTTCCACTTGATTCAGGGTTTAATTCGTCCATTGATAAGGTATAAATTAATTTCAGCTATGATGTGTTCAGGATTGCACCAAGCGCCAATCGTCTAAATACGACAGATTCAGACGGTTTAAGTATAAACCATCCACGACTGCAGTCGAGAAATAGACAACCCCGAAACTTAAACTTAGTCTTCAAGATATAGGTCGCGTCCATCGCCAACTTCCCCCAACCAACTTCAAATGTTTGATATCCGTCGACTGTTCTTTCGGCACAAATACATTTAAACCGAAAACAAATCGTTCATGCCCTTTTCGCCTTTCTATTATTCTGTCTTAAATATTTCAAATTGTTCTACTGCTTTAGCAGATGTTAATCCAAATAAATTTTTTATATAAATAATAATAAATATAATAATTAAATATTTCCAATTGTTCTACTGCTTTAGCAGATGTCAACAAAAATAAATTTAGATAAGATAAACTTTGTATACGAAGGTTTTTTGTCATACCGAAATTTATACCTAATCAGCAACTTTTTAACTAATAAAGTAGCTCATTCTTTCCCAAGAAATAAATTCATTTTCCTCATTGACTCTCTAACTACCCAATCAACTATTTAGTAACCCTAAAGACAATGAGAAGCGCAAAGCGATAAAGACATACGCAACGAGACAAAGACAGGTGCAAAGAGACAAAGAGAATATGTGACACCGTGGTGTGTTTTATGTAAGCATGAAGAAGTTTTAAATGTTGGAGTCGACGAACATGCATTAGAATTGGGGTCGAATATATTGTCATCACTTATAACAAGGCATCTGACAGATTCTTCAGATTTAATGAGTTTGTTGCTTTCTCTTAAGTCTGCAGCATGTCAGACTTGACTGTTTCAGGCGGAAGGAATGCGAGGGGCGAGTTGGGAAGGGGGTGAGGAAAGTAGTAAGGATTTAACGGTGATTGTTCAAACCGGGTAATTCAAACGATCTGAACGCCAGAGTTCGTAAATACGGCTCCGCGAGTTCTCACCGCTAAAATGGTAGCTAATTCTGGGAGAGATTCGGGGATGAAGGATGAAGTACTAAAAGAAGGAGAGGTAGTAGGATTTACCGTGTGAAGGGACAGGAAAAGAAGAGAGGGAGGGAAAATCACATAACTACCGATGATTGTTCATGTGGATGACGGAGGAAGAAATGCATTTGCCCATGTAGAAAGATGAACATTGGTTGCACGATGGGAGATAGATTACATTTTTGTAGACACAATTAGCGTGGGAGCGAGTTGGAGAGGGAATGAGAGGATATGGGGAAAGGAGAGCATATCGCATTAATTGACATGTTTTACATCGGGGGTGGATGCAAGTCGGAGATAGATGAAGTTTGTGTTGAGTGGCAGCTGGTAAAATGTAGGTATTGCTGTTCGTTAGTAGGTTTAATGTGTACAGAAGTGATGGATTTGTGGTTGTGCAGCGAAATATCTGCGCCAAGAAAGATCATGATGGAGTCTGAAGTGGAAGTAGTGCTTAGATAGAAAAATTTAGGGCCGTCAATAAAAAGTTAAGGCAGTCCGAGCCTTGTGCCCAGAGGAGGAAAATTTCACCTACATAGTGGACCCAGAGAAGTGGTTGAAGGGGTGGTCGCGAAAGAACTGCCTCTTCAAGGTGATCTATGACGACATTGGCGTATGATGGTGCCATCCTCGTTCCCATCGCTGTGCCTTTGTTTTGTATGTGAAAACTGATTTGGAAAGAAAATGCATTTTTTGTGAGGACGAAAGTGACTATGTTGAGGAAACATTTGGTCGAAGGACGCTGGGGTGAAGGGCGAAGAGAGAGATAATGTCGGAAAGAGGATAAGCCCTCGTAATGGGGAATAGAGGTGTAGAGGGAAGGTACGTCGATGGTGGCCGTAAGTAGGTTGGAGGTTGGGAGAATTGAGACAATTAAAACGGTGGTAGAAGTGGCGTTTTTTTATGAAGGAGGGAGAAAATAGTTTAGGCTGTAACGCACAATACGAATCAGTCCATATAGACTCTTCCTCCCACATTTTCCTAAACCTATTATTATTTCCGCAGGAATGTCGTCAGCCTTATTTGAGTTCATCTCCCATAATGCCCTTTCTATCTCATCGTCGAGTATGCCTGGACCTAAGCTATCTTCATCTACGCCATATGCTCTTTCTATATCTAAGCTTGTTCACCTAAGTTCTTTACCATAGAGTTCCTCTTTATATCCCTTCCATCTCTCTTGGATCTTTTCTGTTTCAACTATTATGTTACCTGAGTTATCTCTAAATGTCAACAAAGACCTTCCCTTCTTATTTACCGATAGTGTTTTAACCTTCTTGTAAAGAATACCAATTTCCCCTTCCACTGTAAACTTTCCATATCCTTGCAAACACGTCGTCCACTATGCTTCTTTTGATCTATGCAGGTCAATGATGGTATCTGTAAAAATCAATCCTGTATGTTACCCACCTCAATTTATTATTTAACCATATGTACTTCCTTCGGAATAACACTGTTTACATTCTTCCATTTTATTCTCTACTCTATCTTTCCATGTATCACGGATGCTATCTTGTTCTTTTCCTATTAGCAGTTCCTACACTTTCTTTTGCGGCTTTCGATAGCCCTTTTTTGATATATTTATATTTTTCCTCGATAGTACTCAGCTATTTTCCTTCATTCATGATTGTCTCAATCCTTCTTTATCAATCCAGTTAATGCCTCTAGATTCCATATCCTAACTTGCCGCCCCTGTCTTATCTTCTTGAAACGGACGCTACACTCCATAACAATTAAACTGTGATCAGAGTCCGCATCCATCCCGGGAAGCTGTGCGAATTGATCACACTGTTCCTAAACCTGTGCCTAACCGGAATATAATCTAACTGATACATTTCTGAGTCACCTGGCATAATCCATGTATACCCATGCCTTCTGCGGTGTCTAAACCAAGAGTTGGTGATAACTAACCCCTGTCTCTTACAGTATTCAATTGGTTTCTCTCACCGCCGTCATTCCTCGTAGGAACTCATATTCCTGAAGGAGTTCCTTCCTTCTCTTCCTTGAGAAAGGTGACTTGACCACCGAAAATTCGAAAACGTGCGAATCTCTTTTCTCTTTTGTGTGTTTCTGTGTTTTTGTTTTTGCTTGCTAGTTCTAACTTCATATGAAAAACCATACACACAGTGATCAACCCGAAGGTCGGTTTGGTAGGTGATGGCAGAGTTCACCCAGTACTAAGCCCGACGGAATATTCGACGCATGAATATTCACAAATCAGGGTAGGGGGACCAATTATGTGCCGGTTATGGTTTCCCAGGAAGATCAGGTTCCCGAAAAATCACATAGCTTGTGTGGAGCTGCCCAGAGTGCCTTCCCCGGGAATCGAACCCGAGACCCTCCGGGCAGTAGTCCAACGCTCTACATAATGGGAGGAGGAAAAATTTACCGGTCGGACCACCGCGACCCACTAACTTCATATATATTTAGGCAAAGACGCTTTCACAAGGAGAATATATACATATGCAATTCTTTTCCTTTTGTCTCCACTATTTTGACCATTTTGTTCCAAAAAACTTTCAAATAGGTAGACTGTTCCACCTGATCTAGTTTATACACTCCTATTTTTTATATTTGATTTTGATTTTCTCTTTGTGAAAAATCGCATCAACTTCGTTTTGTTTGCATTTATTTTCATCCCAAAACTATCGCACTTGGCATTCCAATGCATGTTGAAATTCTTGCAACCCCTTGGCTGACTGACAAACTGAAGGTTTATTATCACCGAACCTTACTATTTGTATGAGTTTTCCAGTGACTTTCATTCCTAAATCCAGATCTTCCCATTCCTCAGACCATTTCCTCCACGTATATGTTGACCAGCAATTACAATAATAGACACCCTCTTACTAATACTGCCCATCCGGACTCTTCATCCGCCACTCAAACCTGAACTGTCTGAGACATGTACAGGTTGCATCTCTGCATAATACCCCGCAAGCCGCCGCAAGGGCGTGTGGCGGAGGGAATATAAGTCTCCTATCCTGAAAATCGACTCCTTTTTCATGCAATACATTCATTAATTCTATCCAATCCACTCTTCCAAACGCTTTCTCGAAATCTACGAAACAGACAAATACATCCTAATTGTATTCTATGTTCCTCTCTATAATTGACCTCATTACAGCTATGGCATCACGTGTACCTCTCCTCTTCTTGGACACAAACTTATCATACCCAAAGTATTCGTGTTCCCTGCTCTCCAATATCTTATTGATGGCTCTGAGAACCACTTGAGCTGTGGGCAAAATCAAGCTTATTGATCTATGCTCCTCAGATACGCCACGTTTCCCTTTTTTGACGACGAAAACTAACCTGACAGTCTTTCGGCCAAATTCCTCTCTCATAAATGCAACGAATTAGTCCATTAAAAATCTCCCACCCAGCTTTTCCTTAACTTTTAAATAGTTCCTCGGGAAATTTGTCTACCCTCGAAGGCATCATCTTTTCATCTCGTCATCGAGAAAGCCCAACCTAAGCAATCTTCACCAACGTCGCACTCTTTTTCTACGTCTTACCTTGCTGGGCTAATGCCTTTGCCGCACATTTTTTCAATATGTTCCTTTCATCTCTCTTGGATTATTTATGGTTCAAATAGTATTTCTCCCGACATATTTTTTTTGTTTGCAACGATTTTCCCTTTTTACTTCCTGAAGTACCTTCAACTCCCTGTATAAACCGATTTCTCTCTTTCTCTGTAAATTTCCATATACTCGCACAGTGCCTTCCAACAGACTTTTTTCCTCTATTTTTTACCAACCCCAATTAACTATTAAAGTCTTTTTAATTCCTTCTACCTAACTCGGTTCCACCCCTCGCTCAATCTCTTCCCCTCCACCGTATATCACTCTGCAACTATTACTCCAATATTTCTCACAATCCTTCCAACTCACTTCGCCGAGCTTTTAAACATTTGGTTTAAACAAACCCTTCTCCATCTCTCGCTTTATATTCTCTAATTTTCCTTCTACCTCCATTGTCCTAACATTCCAAATTCCCATTATAAGTAATTCGGTCCTTTTCTGCATGTTTAGTGAAGTCCCGAAGTTTTCAGGACTCCTCTTCGATAAGGCATCCATCCTAAAAGTCTTGCGATAAATAATTGAGGTGGTTTCCCGTTGCCTTCCTCAGTAGCATTGTTATCATGATGCCATCACTCATGGGCTGGACGCCTTGGAGCAGCCTCACTGAGGAACAGACGCTGAGCGGACTACTTTCCGTCCGACTACTACCCCTCGACCTATTTGCCACGGTTGACCCTAGAGAATACAAAGTCATTGCTCCCACCAGGACAGCTTTAGTAATACTTAGGTTGAGATCAAGCAAGTGCGTTACAATGTACCTCGTACAATTTTCAATCGAATAATTCTCTACCATTCGTTCGTTAATCCTAATTCCATAAAGCTCTACCGCAGATATCCCAAAACTGTTTTCCGCAGGTTATTTCGAATGATTAGCGTGATTCATAGTTATTTTACATGGGTAATTAACATTGTTTCTACTCCTTCGAGCTTGTACATGAATGAAGGTAGAGAATTTTTCTCCATAGGTTCATTACTATTATTTTATTTTTCATACTTTGTTTAATGATATATATATATATATACATATATATATATATATATATATATATATATACATGTATATTGAACCAATCTCAGGCTCATATCGAATCCTGAGCTGACTGGCAGGAACTACGTATGCGATTCCAACACCGCTTCACGCATTCTGCTGAATCGAATGGATCGTCAAGGAGTTGTAGAGCCCAAAACTAGAGTGTACACAGGTTGGGAATAATTTTTGGCTTTTTATCGTAGACATCCTCGTAACATTTCCGTCACGAGATAGTATTTCCCTGTAGAGCAAGGAGTTAGACGGGTGGGAGTTCAGAGTCTCGGTGACAAACTGGTCTTGGGTAGTTTACGCCTAGTTTTTCACAGCACAGAATCCCTTCTGCGTCCCATAAAACACAATGAGGGTGTATTTGCGAGAGCTTTCTTTTCCGGAAAAAAATTAAGTTACCTTGGTTTGAACTTGCATCTTTCCCCCGCAAAATGTAAGCGACGCGTTCATTGAAGGTGGAGATCTGGTAACAATGGACATCAAGAACGAAATGGCGATAAAAGGATAAAAACAATATTTTTTGACATTTTTTTGTAAATTTTCAAGCGGAAAAAGAAAAAAATGAGCAGAATCTGGAATCTAATTTTTTTTCCTCATTTTTGTCTAAGTCTTATGGCAATAGATAAATTTTTTTACTGAAAAATGAGTGCAATAAATCATTATAGTCGGAACGTTTGTTTCCCAAATGAAACCAATAATCATTTTAGGCTTCGAACAAGGCATTTTCTTTGTTCATTCGTCCCCCTCTCTACTCATTGGTTTTAGTGAAACATCACCTGAAATTGCGAAGAGTTTATATCTACTAAAGGTGTTTAGGAATTCCTGTTTATGAGTGTCAGTCAATTTGTAATTTTATCTGCAGTAATTTACATAGGCTAATATAACCAAAAAGACTAAGATATGAAGACGTGCATTGACTGTGTCAATCCAAAACCAACCATAAACGGTAGATTACCAAATAACTATAATTAGGCAAGATAGGAATAGATTGGAAGGGTAGGCGACTTTTCCGCAACCTGTGTATTTCTCAGACTGCTCAGGTACGTGCGGCGATGGGGAGTCGAAATGCGTAGTGTTGGGCAAGAAAGTGAGACAGGGAGTGTAGAACATAATTGGTGTACTGGGCGGAATAAAGAGAGGTAGAATGTATGCGGAATAAAATAAGGGTTTATTTGTAGTGTCTTGTTAAGAAAGATTAAGATATGTAGGAATGCCAAATTTTTCTATCCAAAAACCACCTCAAAATATAGACTGCCAATCATTAATCAACTATATTTCTCATATTCAGCCGTTTATCTCTTTTGTGGGATAGGAATTAAAATTGGTTCAATGAATTCTTCAGAGAAAAGTCCTCCCGCATTGCAAATCATTGCAAATTGGACAAAAAGTCTCTCCTTTTTGTTCCCCGAGCCACTTCATCAATATGTGGTGATATTTTATTTTCCCAACACCTCCATCAACTTCATTTTCTGGAATCATTATTCAATTCTTTGCCTAATGGCGCGAATTATAGTTGCTGTCGGTCGCCTCCCCTGATCACTACTACCACTACAATAACACTTCAATCTCTCCCTGTCTCTTAACGAGGACATTTGTGTTTCAAGCTCGATCCTGAGAACCGGATTGACCCTATCTGAGCCTACCTGCCTGCTACTGAGTGCTCTTTGGTTTAATGAAGTGTAGTGTTAACGTACATGCATATATTGTTTCGTTTGAATTGTATTTGTTTTAATCGTGGCTTGTTATTTGTTGGGTGTAGTGGTACCAGTTAACCTCAGTGGATTGTGGTGGTTCTTGTCCTACTATTCAGAATGGTTATTGGTGAGTGCTCACTCTTTTTACTATATTATTTCTCTGAGTACCAGACCTTATTCAAGCATTGTTTTCTTCGCTTAGACTAAGATTCTATCCCAAAGTGTAACTGATTTGTGTGATTTAAATTTAGGCAACTCCCTTTAGAAAGTTTTATCATAGTGTATTCAGGTTAGCTTTTTGTGGGAAATTATTTAATAAATTAGGAAGAATTCATCTTGGCCCCTGTTGCCATGCCCAAAGGCGCTAGTGAATGCGTAGCTTTAAGAGTTTGTATCGTCACATTGGAGAAAATGGTGCGGGAGCTTCGATCGAAGATCGACGGCGGGAGGGCTCCTCTCAATAGATATGGTGCTCGGGGTGGGAATTTGAAAGCCCGCCACGCCAATAGGGCTGCACGGGTTCGTTTGAATGCTACACGTGGCTGGGTGTTTAGAGACCTACCTAATGAAGGTTGAGAGAACCTAGAGATTCTCCCAGTGAAGAGTGTCTCACGTCCGTCGGTCGTGCGATTGGAAGGTGGTCTCTCGGGGCAAGGTAAAGGTAACGCTGCGGCGAGGATTGGTCTCTCCGGAGGCAGATCCCATCCCCGTCTCCCACAAACTACCTGCAAGTTCAGAACGTTATATAGCGATAGGTACCCAGAGGACGACTATCTAATTTATGGCTATCAGGAATGAGTTCTGTGATAAAATAATGAAGTATATTTATTCATAAAAATTAAATGTACTCTCAGGGTCATGAGATTAAAAAAAGGACGGATGAAGAAATGGAGTAAAAAAGATTTTACCGGAGCAAAAAGGTCACTGACCTGACTACAGGCAGTTGAGACCAAGGAAAACACTTAGTAAAAGGGGTAGGGAACGTCTCAAAAAAGGAAAATCTAAAGTTGAAAATGAAATATTTTGAATAACAAATACGTAAAAGGTGAGGAAACCTTGGATTACAGAACGACAAAAGATAAATTTTAGAGAAATAGAGGCAAAAGGAGAAAGACTCGAGTAGAAAACCTAGGAATGTAAACACAGATTAATAAGTGTTTGAATATTTTCTAAATTAATAGAAATTATACAGCCAAAGACTGGATAATTTTAGATGAGATAATAGGTGCTAGAACTACAAACTCGTAAGAATCAGGTCTCAAATGAAGGGCATATTCCTAATAAACTCACAGGAAGTAACTAACTGAGAATATTTCGAACGCTATTATATGGGAAAACGAGGATTATTCACATTGCGTTCCGGCTATTCTCTTATCTCATGCTGTAAATTTCTCTCTGGAATTTTCTAAGGAATTTAAGAATTCCGTTAAAAAGCTTAAATGTAACAATCGAAAGCACTTCATGAGAACATTGTCAAAGCGGTCAATAATACTTTTACTCCTGCAGGCGATAATTCCATTTCTTCATACTGATTGTGGTCACACATTGAATCTCTCACTACATTTATTTCCTTTCAAAACGCTTCTGCTTCTCTCTCCTTCACCTCCACTGTCTCTTCCTCATCAATCGTCTTTTCTCATCACCAGTATATCTCTCATCAATCTAATATTCCTCATCTATGTTAATATAAATCCCAAAAGTAAACAACAGCACCTCCACTATACCAGCTGCCACCCATCTCACACTAAACGTCCTCTTCCGTACTTGCTCTCCATCCTCGGTCACCGAATCTGTAATAATCCTAAATCCCTTAATAAATTCCTTTCCAACAACTCTCTCCTCGCGGATCCTAGAGACTCTATTGAATAAAAAAAATTCTCCAACATTTCCATGCGCCGAAATTATTCCCAAATAATTACCTCAGTCCAAAATACGTCTCTCCCCATGTTCGCCATTTACTTCCCAGGAATTCAGTCCCTCAAATACAGGGTTCGTCCGGAAAATAAGTTTATGATGCTCATTGTCTTTTTTGACAAAAGGGGAGTCGTCCACTACGAATTTGTACCTGAACGACAAACTGTAAATGCTGCATTTTACGTCCAAGTGCTCGACAGGCTTCGAAAACGAGTCGCCCGCGTCCGGCCAGCGATCAAAAACATCTGGCGGCTGCATCACGGCAATGCGCCGTCTCACACCGCGCTTGTCGTGTCGGACTTCTTGGCCAAGCACGGCGTGGCAACGCTGCCGCACCCGCCCTACAGCCCGGACTTGGCACCACCGGACTTCTTTCTGTTCCCGAAGATAAAACGGAGTTTGAAAGGAACGCGATACGGGACTTTGGACGCGGTCAAAGAGGCCGTGACGACGTGTCTTCGAGAGGTTCCCGATGATGCCTTCGCGGGAGCGTTCCAGGAATGGGAACGCCGCTGGAACAAGTGTATCGACTCACAAGGGTCCTATTTTGAGGAATATTAGCTTAAGATATGTAAAAGTGTAATAATTTTTTTTCCTGAGCTCAGTACACTTATTTTCCGGACGAACCCTGTATATCCTGAAGTACCTTTTCCCCTTTCTGAAAAGCCGCAAAACAACGGAAAACCTATCACTAAAATGTACTTCCATCACTTTCAAACTTAATTTAAACTGACGTCTTGAAATCTATTTCAACCCTATTGAAATTCTCCGCTACCCACAAATTCACACAGATATCTTGCAAAGTATCCAAATGTTAAGCCTGTCCCATCTTCACCCCTCCTTTCTTCCCTTCATAGCTCACCATTTCTCTCCCATTCATGCATGCATCTCCTACAATATAATTTACCAACTGAATTGCAAACTCCTCTTGCAGCCCTTCCTTCTACGTTGGGCAATGCACCACAAATCTCAATATCCGCATAGACAATCACTACACATCCTACAACCTTTCTTCCGCATCAGCCTCTCCACCAGTTTTCAAACACGCCCCCGTTCACGACGTTCCTTCAATGACTATTTTAAGGCCTCCACACAGCAATATAGAAGCGGACCCGGGCACGAACCCGAACTATCTAACATATCAAGTTCAGCGCTATGGCACACACCAATGAGCAGGCAGTTCGCGCAGGAAATGGGGGGTGCGTGATCAGTTCTGCGGGCATGTGAACTGATCGCACAAGACGGGTCATTCGCGTCGTTTAGGGCGGGCAGCGGATACTTTTGCAAACGTAGATTGTGCATCGAATCTAGTGGTAGGTTTCTGCTGTGTGTGTTTTCTTTTGGCACGGAATGGAACGTGTAGGGGTCGAGAAGTTGGTTGAGATTATGATAGAATAGGAAGTCGTATAAAATATCAGGCTAAAAGAGGGTCATCAAAGGATCATCAAACCAAACCATACTAGACAAAAAGGATTATATTTCTATGGCAATGCTCCAACTATATGGTTCCTCTTCATACACCCTCCTCCCTCATATAACAAATCCACAAATCAAAATTCTTCTTTCTTCTTCCCAACAAATCTCAAAGATTACTTGCACTTCGTAATATGTAATAATCCAACTTTCTTGTGACTCCTACCCCTCTGGGGCAATGACTACTGGGCAACGTAAAGTTGATGAATGCACCAACACCCTTTGCATCCGAATCAACAATCACCGTTACTCCACAAAGTCTCCCGCATTCTTCAATGACCCCATTTACAAACATACCGCTTCCCGCAATCAATTCTTTGATAATTCCTTCTCAGTCACTATCCTGGAAATGCATCCAGAATCAACAGGCAGTGTTGAAGTGAATACCTGAGATTTGCCACATATGTGCCTTAATTAGGATTTTGGATAGTGTGGGTTAAATAAATAACACTAACAACAAATGGTAGTTATTTGCTCATCACCAACACCAAGACACAACTCCACCTATTTTCTTCGAACCCTCTCTATCCTAAACCGACTTCCTCCCATTCCAAATTCCTCTGGGTTGGCAATGGCTAAATGTGAATCAGAAAAAATGAAAACTCTGAGCACGTCCTTGTTAACGGTGAAGACGTCCTACACAAGGTCAAAAAGGAAGCGTTTTAAAGTCCACATAACCTGAAGAGTCTTTCATGTGATGTAACTCGTACGAGGGAGGTCCCAGAAGTACCCGATCCAACAAAGAAAAAACAAAAATTTTGGAAAAAGTATTTATTTTTCAACATAGTCTCCTTTCAGCTATATACACTCACTCCAGCGATGTTCAATCTGTTCGATACCCATTTTATAATAATAACTGTCTTGCTCCTCAAAATAGCCATTGACTGCCGACATCACTTCACGGTTGGAAAACCTTTGACCACGGAACCATTTTTTCAAGTTTGCGAACAGATAATAATCCGATTGGGCTAAATCGGGCGACAAGGGTGCATGAGGTAGAAATTCAAACTTTTATTCATGATTTTTGGCTATTGCAATAACGTATTTGTGAGATGGTGCACCGTCTTCATGAAAAAACACTTTATTCTTAGCCAAATGCGGCCGCTTTTGCATGATTTCTTCGCTCAAACGTTGCAATAGGTTCGCTTAATGCTCGCCGTTGATAGATTTTCCTTTTACAAGATGCTCACTGAAAATTATCCCACGTGCATCCCAAAAAACCGCATCCTAGCGATAGGAGAGCCCTTGGCTTTCATTTGATGCCATTCGAAGCCACTCATCACGTGGAAACCAGCATATTGACGTATATGGCCTTTGCATATTTGCCGAACAAGATGAAGTCCAGCCATATTCTTGATCACCAATTTCCTTCGTCCATGACCCGTTTAATACCTCGTTTAAGTTTAATGATTCCCTAACTTTCCCAGCTCCGTTCACTCATCAAAAATTTAAGACTTATGATCGGAATCGTTTTCAAGATGACCCTTCCTCCTTTTATTGGAACAGCCTTGCGATCTTTGCGATTTTTACAACCTTGAGCGATTCTAAATTTTTAGTTATAATTCTTACTTTGATAGGTACCCGTAATGTCCATGCATTTGTTCTTCTAAACGTTCACCGTTCCGCAGTTTACAATCGAAATTCGAAAATGGATTTTAAATAGGGACAGACTTTGGCCGACATTCATCCATTCGAAAAATTTAGATCTTCAAATTCTTTGCAATCTTATCCAATCCGTAATTATTGAGTTAAAGCGTCATCACTACTCACAGCTTTTTCTAGACTGAAAAACCTAATGGAATTTGTCGCGCCAGCTCAGGGAATGAAGACTTTTTCGTCCACGTGATAATTCTATAACCTCTAACTGGAGAGTTGATCAGCTGTATATTTATTTTATTTCCTCTTCCAACTTCTCAAATAGTAAAACTTTCCTCCTCCCACTTCCTCAGATCTCTTCATTAACTTTAACGCGGACATTTTGATTCAATGCATATCACCAGGAGACCTGAATAAATTCTTTGCGCTGACAAAAATATATTCCATAGGAATTGATGGCATCTACATTTATTTCATAATAAATCTGCTCCAGTTATACTATCATGAATTTTTGGATTTTTTCTCACTCCCTACTTCACGTTGCACTTCCTTCGGTCTAGAAATCCGCGCTAGTCCTTCGTCCTTCCTTCGGTCTAGATGGCTCATATAAAACATTAAAAATCCTTCGTCTCCTGCTGATTGAGGACCACTATCGATTTTCTGCTCCTTAGATAACATTAAGCGGGTCTTTTATTAACCAACTACGACTGTCTTCTGTGCCACAATAGATTTGATCGTTTTCGTAAATACGTTTACAGAAATATATTTCTCATCAAAGTAACCGATGATATCCTCGCCACCTCTCCCATGAATTGCGACCTTGAGGGCTTGTGCGTCCCAATGACGCCTAGAGCTGTGCTGGAGGGACCAATGATAATTATTGCTCCTGGCAGAGTCACCCATGCCAGATAGGTTGAAGGTTGGGAGCCAGACGAAAGGTAGTCCGTGCACTGTCTATTCCTCAGTGACGCAGCTGCAAAGGCCTCTAACCCCAGTAGGGCGGTCATTGAGTGATGGTATCACGTTTAAAGCACTGTTGTGGAAGGCAACGGGAAACCACCTAAATTATTGTTCCCAAGATTTTATGATGGACAGTATAAAGATTATGAGTCCTGGCAACTACGGAACTCGGTCCAATTGGCCGTGTGTTGCACCCGGCAGGGGGAGAGGTGAGACTTACGCGGTCGTCATCTCACAAAAACTTTGCAAAGCTAAACCGACGGCAGCAAAACAGAATATGCAGAAAAAATGACCGAATTAGTAAAAATAGGAATTAGAAATGTTAGGAAACTGTCAATGACAGAACAATTAGAGAATCTAAAGCGAGAGATATGAAGAGAAAATATAGATACTTTAGGTCAATTCGAGGTGAGGTGGAAGGATAGTGGGGAGTACTGGAGTACACAGTACTACAAAGTAATACAAAACGGAGGGGACGAGAGCCAACGAGGGGTAGCCATAATATTGAATAAAAGGTAGGAAGAAGCGCAGTCAACATAGAGCAAGCAACGGATAGAATATTACTAGTAGAGATAAAAGCAGAACCGACGACTAGGTCATTGTTCAGGTATACATGCCCCGAAGCAATCTTAAGGAGGAAGAAGTCGATAGGTTATACAATCAGTTAGAGGACATAATCGCGTGTGTTCCTGCGGGGAAACATTTGGCAGTGAAGGGTGATTAGAATGCGACGGTAGGTGAAGGAAGAGATGGCGACGAGGTGGAGGACTACGGTTTCGGTACGAGGAATGACCGCGGGGAGAAAGCAATTGATTTCTGCAGGAGACAGAGGTTAGTCATCACCAACACTTAGATTAGACTACGTAAAAGGCGTAAGTATACATGAAAAATGCCAAGGGGACTCATGCAGGTATAATTTTGATTATATTATGGTTAGACACAGGTTTAGGAACAGCGTGATCAATGCGCATAGTTTCTTGGGAGGGGATGCGGACTCTGATCAAAATTTAGTTCTCATGATACGAAGCATGTGATTCAAAAAGATAAGGAATGGGCAGCAGTTTATGAAATGGAATGTAGAAACATTAAATGGATTGACAAGAAAAGAGTACCATCAGGCTGTAGAGAAAATCATGAATTAAGGAAAAGAGCTGAGTACTATCGAGGAAAAATGAAAATACATCAAAAAAGGGATATCAAAAGTCGCAAAAGAAAGTGTAGGAACTGTTAATATGTAAAGGGCAACAACGTAATGGATCACGGATAACATGAATAGATAGATGGATGAAAGACTGAAATGGGACAATGTACACGCGGAGTTAGGAAGGAGGAAGTGCCAATAGTTAAACAATAAATTGATATGGGTAACAAATAAAGTCAAAGAAGCTTAGTGGAAAACGTAGTGCGAGGATATGGAAGGTTTGTAGACGAAGAATAAAATTGGTGAGCTATACACGAAGGTTAAAACCATATTTGGAAATAAAAAGGTAAGATCTGTGTTAACAGTTGGAGATAAGTCACGTAAAATAATAATTGACACAGGAAAGATCCAAGAGAGATGGAAGGGATATAAAGAAGAACTCTATGGTAAAGAACATAGGCAAACAAGCTTAGATATAGAAAGAGAATATGACGTAAAGGTGTCAAGGAAGGGAATACTGATCAGCAGTGGGATTTTGAAGACTGTAATAGAGGGGAGAATGGTAGGCAAACCAGGAGAGGGCAGGAATAGGATAGGGATGTTAGACGGGATGAAAGGAGGAAGAAGTACACAGAGATGAAGAGGGGCTTGTTGAAGAGAAGGATGTTGGGTTTTGTCTCGTTGGGAGAAACAAAATATTTATTTATTTGGTAGTTTTACCCATCCAAAACCTAACTTTATCGGTAGATTACCTAATAAATAAGGAAAATCAACTCTTTAATTGATAAAAGAATGGTCACGATTCTTATATTATTTGATTTCACCAATCCTTCCGACCGAGTGGCCCACTAATGTGTACTTTTCAAAATGAAACAATGAATTTTTCTCCCTGCGTACTGAATTGCTTCCACTCCTCTTTGAACGATCGATTCAAGCAGTGATGGATGGACTCATAACGTAAACTTTCCGGGTGGTTCTGTTTTTAGTAGTGTCCCTCAGGTTTCCGTCCTTAGTCAATTATTCTCACCGTTTAATCTTGACCAAATGAAATATACTAAGAATATTATGAAATATACTAACTATTATGAAATATCAACATTTGCTTCACGCTGACGATCTTCAAATACATTTTTACAGCTACCATCATGAGCTTAGTACTATGATATCTAAGGTTAATGAAGACGTCTCCGCTCGAGAGGACTGGGGCTAAAAACAGTAGAAAAATGCAAGCTATCCTAATTGAGAGCTCAAAATTAATCAATCTATTCGATTTTAAGGTCATTCCAAAATCAAAACTGAGGAAAATGAGTCACCCTATTCCAATACCGTATGGAACCTTAGTATATTCCTGGACGATATATTCATAGAATAATAAAATTTTACATATTCCAACTAAAATAAATATGGCTATATAGCAACTTAGGATGAACAAAAACTTCATGCCTTTGCATGCCCGACAATTGCTCGTTAAATCATTAATTTTTCCAAATTTTCAATTTTTTGTGTAATCTAAAATTTGATGATTGAGCATAACCTTAACCTGCAGCACCCAAATTCATACGGTCGCTATATTTTCAATCTTCGCAAAGATGAGCACCTTACTCCTTAGTGTGAAAAATTAAGTTGATTAATTACTTGTACACGTCGGAAACACCTACTTGGAAAATTTCCATTTCCTATTTTGCCAATAGTGGACCCTCCTACTTAACATTTGTTTCTGAAACAAATCAAAAATCTTTCCAGTGCTACTAGAAAAGAATCGAACTATCTTGTATTTCTGGCCCACTGTAACATCACACTACAAGGTATTTATTGTGGCAGTTCACAACCATGGAATTTCATTCAAACATATGGGAGGAAATATCTTTCGGGTGGATATTTTTATTCGTAAATTTTATGGCATTTTAGTTAAAGAATTTTTCCACAATATTAAAGCATGTATCAATACCACGGTTATTTTCTTCATTATATTTTTGATTTCAGGGCTTATTGATTTTATTTTTAGTTTCAAATACTCTCAATTGTTTGTTCAATGGGAGATCTCCCTGGGCATAACTAACGTTCGTACTATTCTGATCTATTTTCAACATCAATCTGAGATGGTAATTTTTCTTAGTTCGACGAAGGTGGCCTGAGCGTCGAAACTTAAAAATATATGTCCTTTTTTGTTTCTATGTATTCAAATAGTGTTCCAATTTGCAATAAGTGTTGACGCTGCAAGAGTATTCTCAAAGAGCGTGAGAGTTTGTGCATGTGTTTTGGTGTGTCGGTGTGTGTGGTTTAGGGCAGGCAAACCTTCAAAAGGCTGACTCAGATCTGAGCAACAGTGTGGGAATTTTATTAAACTAAACCCCCTCCCTATTTCAGCAAAGAGAACACTCCCCGCCAGTATTGCTGCGTATTGCTTTTGAGGGGAGTTAGAAAGACTACAGAAAGAACAGCACTCTTCAGTCGTTTGGTCGGTGCCTATTATTGTTAGTAATCAGGTGGTCACAGGTAACGTCCTCTCCTATCATTCTCTTCGAACCTGAGCCTCCTGAGAAGGCAGACAGCATAGTCCGCCACTGAATCCTGGAGTTCAGCATCTAGCCCACCATGGCCTCGGGAGTCAAGCGTTATTGGTGCGTGCGTTTAAACTCCTCTTTCTATTCGAGCAATAACGTGAGTATACAAAGGAGATATATTCCACATCTTCGGTTTCCAGTATATACACACGTCAACAAGTAAGCTAGTTAACCAACCTGAAGGGGTTTAAGTACGTCCTGTGGAAGCCTTGTCCCGGTAGCAGTTGACCAACGTAGTACTTTACCTAGTCATGTTGCCGCCCTATGCACGTGATGACGGCAGTTCTGAGATGGTGACACCATCTGCCATTAGTAGATGTGTCCCACCTCTGCTGCCAGATCCTGATTGTTTTGTATCTCTCCTCCTTGATGACAGTGGACTGGAGTATCACATAGTTTTCCCGAGTGGGGGCGGTATATCCTACTCCGTTCTTCAGCCAGGAGGTCGACTGGCAGCATTCCAATAACCACACATATCGTGTTGCTCACATTGTTCGAAAGGCACAAACGACCATCAGGGCGCTATGCCGGTCGATAGAAGTAGGCATGCTCCCATAAGTCTTCACTTGGATGGCTCCCAATCATATTGGAACTACGCACTTATCAAGCTGATGCATGTGCCTAGTGCGACCATTCCAGCATGAACAATCCCGACTATATATCCAACCAGGCAAATTGCCTCTCCAACTTTAACGAATAGCTGAATGATGAACTATAGAGATAAAGGTTGGTTCTAGAGGGACAATCTGTTGTATTTTTGCTGGAAGCAACACTATCTGCTATAGTTTCTTTATTGTCCCAAGGTGCATTTTCCTTCATTCTAGATTGTCAAACATGACACCCTTACCATTCATAAGGAAATCAGGCGCAACTTAGTTATCTATATTCATATTGAGTTTTGCATATTTGGATGCCACAAGTTATAGCCAAAATTGTGGCATATGCCTTGGCCATATATATCGATTTGTGGTCATAAAAATCCCAAATCTCCATCAGCTGGAGCTTATCTAATCTCCAGTCTTAGAGTACCATTCATATGTATATTTGCTCTTACGCTGAAGTTAGTAAAATATCTTGCCTTATCCCAAATGTTTTCATCACATAATACCTTGATCCACTTAGCAATTTGTTGGTATTTATCTTAAATGAAGAAAATGGGTATATTTAACATATGACATCACTATCTCACAAAACCGGCTCCATATGGTATGTCATGCGGCATGACCAATTCAGGGGGAACACAGGATATAATTATTCTTAACAGGGATTGTGGGGTTAACTTCAGACAACTGTGTGATTCTGTTCATCCAGATATCAGATATTCAGCATATGTTACACTGATTTTCTATTATTTATATGTATGCCTAAGTCTTCTTCCACAAAAGAGATCACCTTATTCACTAAACTGACATCATGCTCTTCTAAAACTAAAAACCAGTCGTCTAAGAAATATAATAATTCCTTCTCAAATCAAACATAAACCTCATGGGCCATCACCCTGGCACACCGTTGTATGATGGCAGGTATCACCGTATGACCTATCAGTCAACCAGGTCAATCAGGTAACCATTAACTGGAGTGGGAGGTTTTGACAATCGGGAAGACAACAGTAGCAAAGTACTGCCCATGGTCAAGTGAATATGTTCAAGTGGGGGAGGTAGCAGGGGACAAGTTTCTTTGTGTGAGGGGAGGCAAGTGGGGAGGGGAAAGGAGGTGGGGAAGATGTGTTCTCTATTGTACTGTGTAGCCTGCATACTCTTAAACTCAGAAACCATGTTAAATAAGGGAATGCCGATGATTACCAGTTCATTGTTCATGATTTTGTCTATGTGTAAGTGTATGTGTAAGCTCTCATTGGCGTCAAGTTTAAAATTTTTAGTGTACCTAATTAATGATAAATCTTTAAGAGTAATAAGATGGGAAGTTTCAAAAATGTGTTTAGCAGTGGCTGTTTTTTTTAAATTGACCATTTTAATAGTGAGCTAAGTGTTCCTTGATCCTGGTTGCCATTGTATGTTATCTGTCCATTGTATGTGTGATATGTGATGCACTTCAACCCATAGATTCTGGATTTTTGTAATGAGGGAATTTTGTCCTTGGGATTACAAAGTTTTGTAGGGTGTTGGGGTTTCTGAAATTGATATTAGTGTCCAATTTTTGAAGATATTTTATAGGTTTTTTGTAAGTTTGGGTTCAAACAGCATGGAAAAGAATTTTTTCTGTGGAATGTTGTTCAATTGTGTGAGTGTGGTGTATTTATTTGCGAATATTTTCCTATGGATGTATGCATGCTTGTATAATTATAGATGTTATTAACTTGTTGAAATCACAAGCAGCACATAGAGTCTATCAACCACTGTTCAGTGAGAGAACAGTTTCCTAGTTGTGGCCGGCGAGTCCAACACAGGTTTGATGGGATGGATCTTACCGTGTTGTAATTGTACCAGACAGTAGAATCTAATACTCTTAGGAGGAATCATTTGATCAACATATTTGATGATTCATTGTACCACTCCTTTGTCAGCTGCGATGAAGTTGGTCTCAGTACAGTTGTAAATGATAAGTTTTTGTTGCAGAACATTGTTTTTCATTGACATCGGATATTATAGTTTCCATATTAGATCCAATTTCGAGAGAGGATTTTTGGCTGTGATCTGCTGTGAGGTGTCTTTTAATTAGGTCAAGTTCATTTTTTAAACTTAAAACTAGCGACTTTAATTAAATAATAACAGTAGTATAGTCAGCAGCAAGCTTCTCACTGTTCACAGACCTCAAGGCTTTGGGATTACTGTTTACACCAAACCAGTCCACATCAGAGTCATTAATTAGTAATTTAAAAAGGCTATTACATAAATTGGAACACTTTCTAGATGTATTTTTGTTGCACAGGTTACAAGTCATATACTGTGGGTTGGAATCAATTTTCTTAGAGCAAACCAAACAAGTTTCAGTGCCTGCCATCTTAGATCAAAAAAAGCTAATAGAATTAGCTAAAGTTCAGAAAAAATTCACCAGATTTGTCAAAAATTGTTAAGAAAAGAAGATGAGTGTGACAAGCCTTGTAGAGGAATCAGGCTCGTAGCCACTTAACATCTGAGGAGAACAAGCAAGGCTTAGACTATTAGCAAGGTTCAGATCACAAGAGTTTAACTATGATACAAAGGGAATTATAATGGACCCAAACTACTTGATTTGCGCAGGCTAGATCACAAAGATAACATAAGGGAGATAGACTCCAGTACACATATATATAAATATTTATTCTCTCCTCAGACAATCAGTAATTATAATAGTAATAAAGTTCTATTAGTATTAGTAGAGCCATTTAAATTGCAATTAAGGGCAAATGCTGCCTAGACATCTGGTATATTTGTAGTTGCATGTGCATGTGAATTGCCAGTGTATGTATTTGCATGCGGGTAAGTAAAAATGGGTTTTGCATGAATACATGTAAATGACTCATTGGGTGTGTATTGGAATGCTGTTTCTTGTTTTACATGTGGTTGCATTCTGTTTTATGGGTGGTGTCCTAACACCCCCTGCCACACTCCATTATGCTGGCTTGCAGGGTAGTGTGTAGATGTAGATGTCAAAGGTGTCAGCACACTTAATTCTATGACTACTGACTCCTTTTCAGAAGCAAATATGGTTCAACCCGTCAAGGGAGATGTTGAATCTTCTGGAGTAAGACAAAAAGGATTTTTCTATTTGCCTATTAACAATGGATGAATCTTGTATCTATCAATACGATCCAGAGACAAAAGATAATTGAGAAATGGAAGCACAGAAACTCACCTATCAAGATCCCCAAGAAGGCTAAGGTGCAGAAATCTGAAGGAAATATCATGCTGTCTGCTTCCTGGAACTGTTGTTGAGTCATCTTAACAGACTACCTGGAAAAGGATGAAACCATCACTGGAGCTAATTACTGCACACTGTCAAATTGCATGATAATTGCATTGCACAGACAAATTGCATGATGCTCTGAACAATAAATGGTGCGGTATGATCACCAAACCCATCTGTCTTCTTGTCAACAATGCACCTGCTCACTCATTTCGAGGTGTGGTTTAGGAAGCAAAGCAAAGAATGTTTCTTTGAAATTTTGCCAAATCTGTCCTACTCTCTTGATCTCACTCCATGTGACTTTTTCTTATTGCCAGAACTCAAAAATCAATTGCAGGGTCGGAGATTTGAAAACACAAATTACGTCATTCAAGAGGAGAAACGATGGTTTTCAATGCAATATGCCGAGTTCTACAATAATGGCTTTAAGTCAAGAAATTCTGGGAAAAATGTATAACTTTGGATGGTGATAATTAAGAGAAGTCTTAAGATAACTAAGAAAAATTTAGTTTCTATCTCGATTATTATTTGGTAATAATTAATACTTTACAATACCCCCTCATATGACTTTATGATATCATTCCTTTGTGTATTCCTTTCATCCTTTTCATCTTTCTTCAATCTTTCTTGGTTCATTTCGAGTTCTCCGATCAAGGTCATTGGTTCAGCTTTTACTTTTACTAATAATACTCTACCACTTGCTCGCTCCATGTTTATTATGTGCCTACCTGCCTTTCTGTTCAATATTATGGCTACTCCTCACTGGTTGTCTTCCCCTCTGCTACATAACTATCTATCCAATAATCCCGATATCCTTCCATCTCACTTCATACAGCCCTAAACATCTATATTTCCTCTCTCTATCCCTAGCTTTATATTTTCTAATTCATATCCTCAACATCGACCTAACATTCCAAGTCCCTCGTCTGCCTACATTTGTTTATTTACATTCCAAGTCCCTATTCTACCAACATTTTACTATCTACATTCCAAGTCCCTATTCTGCCTATATTTTGGTCCTCTTCTTTGAGTTCTGCGCTGCTGCTGTTAATTTTGCTTTTCAAGGATTTCATGAGATGATGGGCATGGAAACCTTACCTCACCCACTGTTGGGTGTGACGTATGGCTCAGCAGGCCAAAATCCCTTAGTTGCAAGGACTCATACAGTGATAGCAGGATAATGTCCTCGTCTGCCAACCCAGAGATCATGAGTTCAATTCCTGCCTAGGTGGTTTTTCCACCTAGGGCTAGAATGTATGTAATTGTCAAATTGTGATAGCAATGTGCAAAGTCCAATGTATAGATCAAAGTGCTGTTTTCGGACTAATGCAAAATAAATCATAGTAGCTTGAGATATTTAACTGAGGTAGTTGCCCATTGCTTAAATCAACACTCTTAAGCGGATAAAATAATACTTTGTAATTCCACAGATTTATTTCACAAACACACGACCCGGGTTTCGACGTACAACGTCATCTTCAGCGAAAATTCTACATCGTTGTACGTCGAAACCCGGGTCGTGTGTTTGTGAAATAAATCTGTGGAATTACAAAGTATTATTTTATCCACTTAAGAATGAACCGATTCCATAAAATAACGCCTGAAACCATCGATTAAATCAACAGTGTTTTTAATGTGACACCATAACTCAAATAGCCACCCTACTGTGGTCTCATGCAGACACCACCCTGAGGAATAGATGCTGTGATGGACTATTTTTTCTAGCTCCTACCCTTTGACCTATGGGCGATTGCTGAAAGCTTTACTGTATTTACTGAAAGCAATTATCATTACTCCAACCAGCATAACTCTAAAAGTGATCCTGATGATAAAGCCTTTCTGCCATATCAAAGTTGTGTGTAGTTTATGGGGAGGGAAATTATGCAAATTATGAATTCAAAAATCGTTGGCTGGTTTTATCTCTCACCTGTTCTTTTATGCCTATTCCTACCTTTTGGGTCAGTATTACAGCACCTCTTGCTGGCTCCCTTCCTCTTCACTGTCTACTACTTCATATTTTTTACTCTAATAATCTCTGCTGTTCTTCCATCTCACCAGCCCCAAAACATTCATATATCCTCTCTACATCTCCAGCATCATATTTTCCAATTACTCTGTCCTCAAAATTATCCTGATATTTCACTTTCCTATTTCAACAATTTATGTGATATTTCTTGTATTCTTTTCTGATGTTACGGTCGGTTCTGTTTTGCATAGATTTTGTGTCATGGTAAACGGGGAAGCTTGATATATCCTGCTTCCGGGCATGAAACACAGCCTAGGGGGCCGATTATTCGTAATTATGTTCGTAATTATACGTAAAGAATTTTTAATTATGTATGTATCAGTATAACAAAAAGTTATATTTATCAGAACTGAAAACACATATTGGGTATTCCGTAGCTTTATACGACACCCCACCAGAAAACTATTGGATATCTGACCTGCTTCAAAAATGTTTAGAGTGAAACTGGCGGCAATTTTTGGTGGATTGTGGTATGATATCTTTTGAAGTTAATATCGTTATTGTTAGGGAAAAGCGAAGAACATGGCGAACGGAGTGACATCGATATAAATTATTGCATAGGAAATAGGAATATTGTATATCTGATATCAATTGATTATTCCAATTCGATACGGATGGTGTTGCTCTGTAGTCGAGTAACTTAAAATCTTGATAGATAGGTACTGATTGCCCTTATATTTACTTCTGTAATTGCATTGCAATCAGAAAAATAACAGCTAATGAAAGTAGACATTTTTAAATATATCTATAAAATAAAAACATAAATGATTTACCTTCCACGTCATCTCCGATGTAAATATCTACTTATCACTAACACGTAACTCGCAATGCCAATTTAAATGGGAGCCGCTCTTGCGCATCACACGCTTCCCTTCAATTTCTTAGATAATATGGCTTCCTACCCGCCAATATAGGCGATTTTCGTTATTAATATGTTATCCTTAAGATTTTTCTGCTTAACCGTAAATCTTTGGTTACATTTTACGTATCTGAATGTTTTCTTTGCGAGTATATATGTTTAAATTTCAGATATATCAGTTGAATCGAAAGCCAGTGAATGAAATTAATGTTAATTCCTCTTAGAGGAGTAATCATTTATTGTACGCTTATTACGCATATTTATTGTTATTTACTCTAATAAATTCTAATGAACAAGGACCTGAGCTAAAAATGTTGATATTCATTCATTTGGGCCAGGTATAAATTCTACCGTAATTGGATAGCGCTTTAAAAATGTTCTTTCTGATATTGTTAACAATAATGGTAATATTATCATGTTTTTCCTAACCAGATACGACGTATGCTTGATAAAGAACTGGCGAAAGAATGTAAGTATCGTGATTGTCATGGTGATGTGACATTAAATTTTGGGTTTACTTCATTCTAAGGTTTAAAGTTGACAAATATATGCATTAATCATTAAGTATTTAGAAGTGAATTGCTGTTTTCTTAGCACTTAAACGTTACTTCTAGCCAATTGCTTTGTAATATCTGACGTTTTTGAAAAGCCCGAGAAAGTGAACTACGATATTTATAGGCCAGTTAATCTCAGGAACTTCTTTGCCCAAGCATTCAAGCGTCATGTTTTTCGACATTAACATGTTGAGAACATTTAAAGGGCTTATTTGCTTATGTTTTTGCTGGTAAATTCTTGTAAAATCGTGTGCGATGCCTCTTCTGGAGAGGTTCACTGAGTTATTATTGAAGAAGTTTGTCACTCGATATCAAAAACATATATGCCCCGCACTTCACTAGCACCTTCGAGATTAAAATTCATTTATCTGGGATAGTATCACGATTCGCTGTGTTGCATTTCATTATGACGAAACATATAGTCGAAAAACTTGGGCCCTTCGTATTGCCTTTGTCAGCATTGAAAAGGCTTTTCGTGTAACAAACTGGGAGTACTGGTAATTAAGAATTTTTGTGGACTAGTGTTGGTAAATGTTGAAAAAATAAAATAGATATAAAATAAAAGTAGCTGATAAAATATTTCATAATGAATCAGATTCATAATGAAATATTTTATCCCACTTCAGGTAAGTTGTATACAATAGTCCTTGATGAACCAAAATAATATTGTGTACTTAATTTTAAAATTGCACTCGTTTACTGAGACAAACACCTACATATGCGTTTTATAAATGTAAATTTTTTTTGTTGTGCCCAGAGAAAGTATTATAGTATATCTTAAGGTATGTTTTTTGCAATTAACCATTGAAATACAATATTTCATTCAAAGGAACTATAGTGTTTGAATTTCTGTCCCCTCAAAGAATTTCAAATGATGCCATCGGGCTTAAATTTTACCTTGAATAACAAGCAGTGTTTGCAAAGGAAACTATTATGATACTCTCAACCTTGTTATTTTTTATGAAAGTAGCCTACTTCTTCTTTCTATATGGCAGTTTATTAATATGAGGTAGGAAATGATGCTTGATTATTTAAAAGTTTCAAGTACTAAATTTAGATACCAAAGTCTTATTTTTGGGCTTTCTCTGAGGCAAAAGGTTGATATGATAAAATGTCAAATGAGAGGGAGAAGATTGCAATTACTTGACATGTGGGCATGTTTCTGTCAAGACCTGGGTCTAACATTAAAAAGCTCAATTATTCTCAACTGTGGTCTTAATAAGTAGTGGTGCAAAACTGAATTTAGGATGATGACATGTGAAATATGTAGCAAGTAATCTTGACCCTGAGCAGCAACAGAAATAATTAGTAGGCAATGTTGACCAATGGAAGGAATGTTAAATGATGCCATTATTTTCTGGTCCCACTAATTTCTATCATTAATAGATATCCAAGACTATACTTATGGCAATACAGATTTATACACATTTTTACATATATTAAATAGGTGTTTATTTAGTAAGTTACCCGTGGCTGATATGGGGAAGATGCTGGTGTGCTTAAATATTACTAGGGTGGCCTCTCAGTTGGGGAAATCAGGAAGTATGTAATTGTACAAATGGATGTTCAGGATGAAGTCTGCTCCTGCCTGTATCTTTCACCATTAAGCTGTAGGAAACACATGTATGCATGGGCAACTGCTGGAGAAAAATTCTTGTGCATTTGACTTTCTTGCTCGAAGGTCATTTTTACAGCTCAAACTCTTTTTTACCAAGAGAGAGTCACCCTTCTCCTCCCTCAAACTGGTTCCTCGCCTTGCCTTCCAGCATCATGAGATAGGACCACTCTTTCCAACTGTTTCCCCGTTCCAGTTAGAAAATATCATGTAGGTTAAAATGAATGGATTTACGTGTGATTAGGCATGAAATTGAACAAATTATTATTATTAGATAACCTACCACTTGAGGTAGGTTTTGGATGGGTACAACTACCAGATAAATCGAACGGTATTAGGGTTAACCTTGTGAAATTTATCCATGATGGAAAGGAGACAAACTATGCAAATTTCACTTGAATAGAGATTTATTCACGACCCGGGTTTCAAACACTTAATGCCATCTTCAGGTCTTCACCTGAAGATGACATTAAGTGTTTGAAACCCGGGTCGTGAATAAATCTCTATTCAAGTGAAATTTGCATAGTTTGTCTCCTTTCCATACCAAATAAATATTTTGTTTCTCCTAACAAAAAATAATCTAGCATCCTATTTTACAATAAGCCCCTCTTTATATCTGTATACTTCCTCCCTTTAACACATCCAACATCCCTATCCTATTCCTGCCCCTTCATCTTTGCCTAACATTCTCCCTTCTATTATAGTGTTCAGCATCCCACTGCCGATCAATATCCATTTTTACTGCCTCCTAATGATTTCTACGAACAATCCCCTCTCCTCCTCCACCATACCTAATACTTCCTCATTTATTTTCCTTATGTCCACTTCACCTCCACACCAACATTACAAAAGCCTCCAATCTGCGTCTATCATCCTGCTTCAGTGACCATGTTTCCCCGCCTTACATGACTACTGTCCATATCAAAGTTTTGGTGAGCCTTTTATTAATGCCCATACTTAACATCCCTGTTATCAATTGTCATCCTCCTTGTGAAAGCATCTTTGCCTAGTACAACTCTTATTCTTACGTTCCCACTAAAATGACCATTTTTGTCCTAAACACTTCCGAGATACGTAAGCTGTTTCATCTGCTCTAGTTTTTGCCCTCCTTTTTTAATGTTAAAATTAGCCTTTCTTTCCAAAAAACTACATTACCATTGTTTTATTTTTATTGATTCTCATATCATTTCCATCGCAATGAATTTTCAATTCACTCAGCAATGCCTGAATCCCCTTAACTGGCTGACAAACTGAAGCTTGGTCATCAGCAAACCTGTTTTTACAAATTCCCGGCTGACTTTCATTCATGTCTCCAGTTCTTCCCATGCCTATTTAACCGTTTCCTCTACATATACGTTGAACAGCACTGGTGATAATGGACCACCCGCCCCATGCCTCTTCCTAACTCTGCCTATTGGGACTCACCATCCCCCACTTGCACCTGAGCAGTCTGAGATATATACAGGTGTCAGATTAGCCTCCTATCCCTCCAATTTATTCCTTTTTTCTGCAATATACTCGTTAGTGTTTCCTAATTCACTGTATCAAATGCCTTTTTGAAATCTAGGAAACAGGTAAATATGTCCTGATTGTATTCTATATTCCTCTTGGTTAGTAATCTCATTACTGTAGTGGCATTGTATGTCCCTCTCCCCTCCCTAAATCCCACCCCCATGCTTCTTCCTCCCATTTTTTCCTAAACCCTTTAGTAGTTCTGCAGGAATGTTGTCTGCCCTCATTACCTTTCATCTCATCTCCCGTATTGCCCATTCTATCTCATTCTCAAGTATCTCAGGATCTAAGTTATCTTCATCTGCATCATATACTCCTTCTATGTCTAACCTTGCCGACCTAACTTCTTTACCATACCATACTTCTATATATTCCTTCCACCTTTCTTGGATCTTTTCTGTTTCAACTATTATCTTACCCGACTTATCTCTTCTTACCTTCTTACTTCCCGATAGTGTTTTAACCTTCTTGTATACTGTACCAATTTTACCCTTCCTCTGCAAACTTTCCATATCCTCGTACTGCATCTTTCATCATGATTCTTTTGCTCTATTTCTTACATGTCTCAATTTATTTTTTAACTCTTGGTACTTCCTTCTACTTAATTCTGTGTGTACATTCTTCCATTTCATTCTCCTCTATCTTTCTATTCACCTCATCCATGATCCATGGTTTTCTTCTCCTTTTCTATTAGCAGTTCCTGTAGTTTCTTTTGCAGCTTTCAATATCCCTTTTTTGATATATTTCCATTTTTCCTTGACAGCATTCAGCTCTACGCCCTTGCTCATTATTTTCTCAACAGCTTGCTGATACTCCTTTCTTGTCATTCCAGTTAATGCTTTTAAATTCCATTTCCTAAACTGCTGCCCCTACCTTATCTTTTTGAATCACATGGTTCATTTCATGAGTACCAAATTGTGAACAGAGTCCACATCCGTTCCCAAGAAACTGTGCAAATTGATTATGCTATTCCTAAATCTGTGCCTAACCATAATATAACCTAACTGATGTCTGTCTGAGTCGCTTGGAAATAAGTGTTGGTGATGATTAACCCATCTCCTGCAGAAATCAATTGCTTTCTCCCCTCGGTCATTCTTACTGAAACCATAGTCCTCCATCTCGTCACCATATCTTTCTTTGCCTACCATCGCATTCCAATACCTCATCACTGTCAAATGTTTCCCTGCAGGAACACACGCGATTATGTGTTCTTCCTGATCGTAGACACTACCAACTTCTTCCTCCTTATGATTGCTTGGTGGCATGTATACCTGAGCAGTGACCAAGTTCGTCGGATGGTATGTTAAACTGCGGACCCCTTGGTACCTTTCAACAAGATTAGGCTAGTGCCAATGCCAGGTTTCTCTCCACCCTTCCTTTCCCATCCATCCCTAATGGTGCAAATGACCTCAGCTGTGGGTCACCTCCTCAAAAAAAAACTACTACTAGAATAAGACCATATGGAGAACTCTACGGCAAAGAAATAGATGGATTGGTCAAACATTGAGGCACAATGAATTGGTTAGGAATATAATATAAGGGAAGATTCCACGAGGAAGACCAACAAGCATATACATAGGAAGAAGTAAGGAGGGCATAAAACAAAGAAGATATCAAGGAATGAGGGAATTGACATTAAATAGAGTGGAATGGAGGGTTGCAGTAAACTAATCCTAGGATTGAAATACTGGTGATGAGTAATATTCTATCGGTTGCTTGCTCTATGGTAACTGCGCTTCTACCTACCTTTTTATTCAATATTATTGCAACTCCTCGCTGGCTCCTGTCCCCTCCACTGCATAATACTCTCTATATACTATCACTCCAGCAATCCCTTCTATCCTTTCATCTCACCTTGCTTAGACATAAAGTATCTTTTTTTCCTCTTTCCATCTCTCTCTTTAAATTCTCTAATTTTTCTGTCCTCAACACTGTCCTATTCTAGCTAATTTGGTCTTCTACTGCATCTTCTGTGCTGCTGCTATCGGTTTGCTTTACAAGGCTTTCATGAGATGATGACTGCCGAAGCTATGCCTCTTGTGCTGCCAGCCTCAGCACACTGCCAATTGGGCCGAGTCTTGTTGTTGCCAGGATTCATTTTCTCTATACTCGTGTAGATCTATATCATCATGTAGCTCTTGGGATTTATAACTGAGGCCTCTGAGGTTCTATTTGCCTTCCTCCAATAGTGTTTATAACAGGACACCATCATTTAACGGCTGTGCCCCTGGGGTTAGATTCCTTTGCAGCCACCTCACTGAGGAATAGACGCTGTGCGGACTACCTTTCTTCTGACTCCTAACCTTCAACCTATCTGGCATGGGTGACCCTACCAGGAGTAATATTATTACTCCCGCCAGCAAAGCTGTAGGGGTCATCAGAATGCACAAGCCCTTTCACCATGTCAAGGTTGTAGTCCATGGGAGGGATTGACCAGATTATCATAAGGAAAATAAATATTTAATGTATTTAGTATAAGTGTTCAAAAATTAAAATATTAAGGTATAGAATTTAAAGTTGCACTAGTGTCGTAAGGAAATAGTTGCCCCTTGTGTCACAAGGAAAGAAAAGGTACCCAGTGGTACGTTCTGAAAGTAATTAAAACTAAAAAAAATTAAAGCAAAAAACGGGTTCCTTCAGAGCTGAATTAATCCAAGGGAACAAAAAGAAGTCTGCTGGGATGACATTAGGACAATAGGGGGGGTGGGGCAGCGTTGGCACCTGGTGTTTGGCCAGGAACTCGCAGACTCATAATGTGTTGCGGCAAGGCACGTTGTCGTGATGGAGTTGCCAGGTAGCAGAGATGTCTTCTCTTGTCCTGATGACCCTTTTTTGGACTCTTTCCAGCACATCCACGTAGAAGGCAGCATTATATTTCTGTCCTTAAGGAACAAACTCCTTATGGACCACTCCTTTACTGTCGAAAAAGACAATGAGCATTGTATTTTCACTTTCAATTTGCTCATTCATGCCATTTTGAGCTTGGGGGACTGGTCGGTGTGCCACTTAGAGCTTTGGTGTTTTATTTCTGGGTCATATTCAAAAACTCATGTTTCATCACCAGTGATGATGTTGTCCAAATAATCAGGTTCATTTTCAATACGGTGCAAAAGTTCGCTAAATCTTCAGTAACAATGCAAAACACAACAGTACACGACAAGTTCAGTTCATTGGCAAACATCCTGATACTCAAAATCATGGTCAGAGGCTATCGATTGTCAAACATGAACCATATTGTAATTTGGTTTTGCTGGGTGACGGCCGCCCACAGCATTGTTTGCCGTGAACCTCCTCCTGGCCCTCTTTAAAGGTCTTTAACCATCTCAAAACTTGTAAGTAGGATAGAGCAGTGTCCCCGTAAGTCTCGAGAATCATTTTGCTAGTCTCCTCAAGTGATTTTTTCAGTTTAGCACAAAACTTAGAGCGTAACGTTGCTTGATCGTTGATTCCATTTTTTTTTCGTAATATGGTCGGCGTTTAAAGGTTTACAATAACTGATGTCCTGCCGCTTCCACAGCTTGGAGAGCACCGAGGCTGGTTTCTTGGTAAATTTTAGGTCCCCCCATGTACTCCAAATGGTTTATTCCCACTCCGACCAATAGGAGTGGTGTGGGAAATTCAATTGCATTACTTTTGGAACACACCCTGCGTAAGTGTCTTTTACCTTCTCTTCCATTACCATTGAAGGATAGGGGCTTGTTTTATCATCATGTAGATGCAAGGAAACTATCAGATAACAACATGGAAGGGTTAGAGACATTCCCAGGTACCAACTCACCATTGCTACCATTGGTCTATCATCTCAACAGGTCTGGGGTGTGGGCAAGAAATGGAATGAAGGAAAAAGGAGGGTGAATTTTGAAAAGTAATTGATGCTGAAAATTTGTACTTCTTGAAATTCATTGCTGGTCTAGTGATGTATAGGTGATACTTGATAAGCCTTTGCTGGCCTTATAAACTTTATTGCAATTCTTCTCTCATATATGAGCAATGATATGGATCAGGTTTAAGATGAGTAGGCAAAATATCAGTCTTCTCCTGGTGTGTAGACAATAAAGCTTTCAGGGTGATGAATGGTGTATTGCATTCTGTTTGGATATATTTTATCAGTTAAAAATATCATGATCGTAAAATTAGATACATTAATTCTTGCATGAATTTTATTGTTTCCATTCATTCATATTGTAGAATGATGAAATGTATCTTCATCCTCAAGATTTATGTAGAACTGAAGTAGTTTTCATATTATATGTAATCAAAAAGTTAAAATCTTACTTAAGTTATTCAAACAAAAGAAGGTTATGATCAGTCCAAAGTCTCTTCCCATTAGTTTAACATTGGATGAGTAATTTGACATATTCTATTTGTCACCAAATTCTCATAATGCTGAAATTACTTCATCCATGCAACACTGAAATATTGCATGGATGAAGTAATGGCTTGATAAAAATGCTATAAGTATTGAAACCTAAACATGGTGGAATCAGAATATTGTGCCATTGCTCTGTCTTTTAATTTCATTCAAAGGGTGGAATGTTAATTTCTGATTATTATTCAATATATTTCATCTTGTTAAAAGCCATGTCCAATATCAGTGCTATCATTTTGTGCTAGAGCAAGCAGTCTTAATTCCAGAAACACCAATCATTAATTACATTACTTTCTTTTCAGGTTACAAGATGCAAGTATGAAGATCTTAGCATATGTCTCAGTTTTTATACTGAGTGCCATTTCACTTGTGTTTCATGCAGTTGCTTCAAAGACTAGACCTCAAATTGCTTCAGGAAATGATACATATTTTTTGCGCTTTCAAAAATCATATTTCAAAGTATATTTTTTAGCGTTGTTTTCTGATTGGCTCCAAGGGCCATATCTTTACAAAATCTATAGCCACTATGGCTTTGCACATTCCCAGATTGCCTTTTTGTACGTAGTAGGATTTGCAGCCAGTGGTGTATTGGGCACAATGACTGGCCCCCTGGCAGATCACTTTGGTCGAAAAAAGATGTGTTTTGCATACACTGTACTATCTTCAGTATGCTGTATGACAAAAATGAGTCCCAAATTTTATGTCCTAGTTTTTGGGCGAATCTTGGGGGGAATATCGACTTCAATGCTCTTCTCCTGTTTTGAAGCCTGGTAAGTCTAAGCCTCATTTGATCAATTAGTAAGTAGTGTAATTCAAGATTTTGATGAACTCCTTTGCATGCTAAAAATTTTCTGTTCCTCCAAAAGATTCTACATATATACTAGTCATCATGAAATGGTAAATTACTTTATTTTAATGATATGCACCAATATTTCAGAAAGGTGAGCAACAAAAGTAACTCAAATTTTAGTTTTTAAGTATTCCTTTTTTCATCAATAAAAACCATAAACATACTTGTCAACCCAAAGATCAGTTTGATAGGTAATTGTAGAGCTCACTCAATGCTAAACCTAACTGCATGTGAAATGCACATACTAGGATGGGGGGGCCAGATCCTTTCCCTGCTTCACCTATGTGAAATGTGGTTTCCCAGAAACATCTGGTACCCAAAAAATCACACAGCTCAAGTGAAGCTGAGGGTGCTCAGAAGCATTCCCAGGAATCGAACCCAGGCTCTCCAGTCAGTAGTTAATGCTGTAACCCTGGACTATCACATCCCATTTTTCAGCAATAAAAAGTAGTAATTATGATTTTGAAATTACATTGGAAAGTGTTATGATAAATGGCATTTCTCAAATTGAAATTGAGCTCGGCTGAGTATGGACTTGGAAATGACCCAGAGGATACATTGGCAGTTTCTACTTACAAATACTTATGTCGTAGTGGGTACATTGCCTTTCTGTCAAACTCTGTCCATCTCTGTCAAACGACAGAAAAGGCTCCTCTGCATACTAAATTTAGACAGATTAAATAACTTTTCCGGAAATGAAAAATGAATTCATATATCATAAAATGAGATTGTTGACATAGCTTTTTAAACTGAAGTTTCAATGACAAAAAAGTCAAAAGTTCTGTACAATTTTATTCTGTTCATTTAAATATAATATGAAAAAAGCCATGGTTACCAACTTAGAAGGTTGGTTTTACAGGTGAGGGTAGATCTCACCCAATGCTTAGCCCAACATTCCACCATATCACGCCTGAAATGTCTCTTTTTTTATTCATGGCAATAACTTTGTTCACTCTTCATTGATGGTTCCATTTATTCAATTAGTTATTAGGATGCTTCGGTTTGCTTTTTTCCAAAAATTAAACTTTTTATATTAAATATTAACCAATATAAATTAATAGGTTTTAGCTAAGAGCAAGTCAAGAAATTAATTTTTTTTATTTAAACGGTTTTTGGGGGATCATTGAATAAAACATTGCAATTTTATAAGGAATCAATGTAGTCAATGAGCCACTTACAATACCAATGAGATGGAATAAATTGTGACTGAACACTGAAACAGTTTGAGGGAAAGGAAAATATAAAGTATTCTAGGACGAAGTGAACGAAGCACTACCTGTGCTTAGTGTTTACACTACAGTGATACAATATCCCTGTGTTCTACTATTAGCATATCTCTCCCATCTCCAATCAAAAGAGTGGCAACAAATGTCTTCACTAAGGGAGGGTTTGACCAATGAAAGGAGTAGTCACAGTCATATTTAACCCCCAAAGCAGTTAAGTTTTTAAGTGAAACCCTCCAACCACTCGCCTTACTCTTATTCTCCAGCTGTGATCCCCTTTGGTCATCTCTCACTAATCGACATCCTTTAATGTCCTCACTATCCTAATTGCATTTAGTAAGTTACAGACCATCTAAACATTACCAAGTCATCCAAGCATCCAAATTCATCTGTGTTCTCCCTATCCTAAGGGTTTAATTAAAATGCTCATTTTGGATACTTTTTGATTCTCCATTATTCATATATGCATAGTTAATATCATCATCAGTTTATTGTTGGTGGATGGTATTGATATCTGATAATAATGAACCTGTTTCAGTGGATGTGTTTTACCTTTAAGTTTAGTGCTTGGATTCTGATTAAATTTGCTATAACATAAGAATGCCAAGTGGCATTGCTGTCTCAATTTTTGGTCCAAAGGCTCTGTAATTTTCCATTTTAGGTTGGTGAAAATTTCCTTGTTTTCCTTTCCACTTGTTCACTGTGTCTCACAAATTTGCTCTCATTTCGGGCAGAACCTTCAGGTCAAGGTTATTTTGACCTGAAGGTGCTGTTTGGAAAGATGCTGCCTGGATTGGTGGTGAGGCTGTTGTCAGGCAAGACTATGAACTTGTAGGAAGGTACAGGAACCTACACCAGCCTGTCACCATTTCTGTTCAGTGCTCTTATTTATATAAATTTTATTTCTCTCTTATTATGAATTATTCTTGTTACAAGGTATGTGCATGAGCACGTAGAGGCTCGAGGATTTCCCCCCGAGTGGGTGCCAGTGACCTTATCAAAATCTACGTTCTGGGGAGGAGTGTTAGCAATGGTTGCGGGGATTGTGGCCAATGGCACTGCAGAATGGGCTGATTTGGGACCTGTGTCACCATTTATGCTTGCCCTAGCCCCCTTAGCCATTTCAGGGGTAATGATTGCCCTAACATGGCCAGAAAATGTTGGCCATAGCCATCAATTGGGGTCAGAGACCACCTCTATGAGTAAGGTAAGTTATTTGATTATTCTATGGTTAGATACATTGCTAGAATTGGAAAAATATGATTGGATGCATTAACAATTTTCTTGGGGACATACTAAAAGAAAGAATGGACTAATACAAGTCAAATAGGGTAATTTATTGCAGCTAAGAAGTAGAAATGTATGTATGCTTAGGCACTTAGGTGATGCATAGTATAAATATTCTACAATCAGATGCACACAAAGCTTCAGTACCTTGTGTGGTTGTGTTCCCCAATAAATTAAAAGTGACTTTAATATTAGGCATGCTTAGGGACGTCGGTATTTATTTGGAATGAAAATGTGCAGTTTAAAGCTATTTGTACATGTATGTCTTTTTGATTCTTCATTTTGCTAATTTCTGCATTGCCAGTCGAATGATTTTACTTTGCACCCTTTTTAATTCTAACTGATTGGTGTGGTGAAAGTCAAAGGCATGAACAAAATATTATAATTAAAAATTTATTCAAGTTGCTTTTGGAATGAAAATAAGAGCTTTTAACTTATGAGTAGCTCAATTGGTTTTAACAAGATGCATAACAAAATTGCAGGCCCTCGCTATTGGGAGGAGAAGATGGGAATATTACCATACTCTCTGTACAGGCAATATGTATCACAGTAATTTTCTCTAGTTTGCTTATTGATTCACTCATCTGCTTTGTACAAGAGCTAGTTGATTAATACTTTTGGCCTTCAAACATAATTGTACTGTTTCATCAAGATTTAACCTTGGGTTGACTTGTTTATTACACCTATAAGTGAATTGGACTGATGTAAATTGGGCAAAATAAGGTTCCCCACATCACAAAAATAAATTGTCTGAACTCTAGAGGCTTTCAGAAATAATAAATGCGAGTCATTTCTCTTTAAAAAAATATTACTTTTTCACATTTTCTACTGCAATTTTTATGATCAATTTCCAGAAGTGTTTGCATTACAGGTCAAAAATAAAATTATTAGAAGGAATTACTGAATGGGCGCAGGCTTGCAAAGCTATTCAACTAATTCAACCCTCCTTTAAAGATTAAAAATATGAAACTTAAATGGAAATAAAAGTTTTCAACGAGAAAATTAATTATTTTTCAAGTCTTAAAGTTCAATCAAAATTTCATTATCTAACCCTAATGGTTTCTTAAAAATTTCAATTTTACATTATGTTTTCTGTGCATCCGTGTAAATTGTAACAATTTTTGCTAATTTTCAAAATGGCGTAAATTTTTTATCAATACTGTTCCCCAATATTCATTTGGGAAAATTAATTTCTCAATTGTAGGCAACCATCTCATTTTTTTGGATAGAATTGAAGATTATCACCTTGCTCATATGAGTGGTAACTGCCTGGTTCAAAAAGGAAATAGTCTCCTAGCTTTGCTACAGACCTTGTTATCATGATGTTGGCAAATAATAATTCATATTGTACCATAATTGAATCTAATGTGCAACACTGCAACGCATTTTATGCACAAAATTTTGTATTTTGCAATGATGCAGAAAAGATAGTGGAAGGCAGTATTCTAATTGGCAATGAGTCATAAAGATTCAGCATGTGTAAACAAGGAGGTGCATGTTGAAGGAAATGGTACAGGATGGTTTGAGTCCTCGGTCATGAGGTCTTCCAGAGGTGAACAGTTATTCAGGAGGTTATCTCAGCATATTCACTCTTTGTGTTTTCTTATAAAATGTCATCACAATTATGTCATAGAAAACATATAATTTTAACCCGAAAAATTTATCAAAAACTATACAAATGTCATACTGGGATCAGTCATTGCCTCCCTCAGTGGGTTGAGGGACATGCATCTCTCACAGAGCCTCCCAAATTAAGTGAAGGAAATTGTAAATGAGATCACCTCAAGGATTATGGATTTTATTCATTCTTTCTTCATTCCACGCAATGTACCATCATTATAATTATCAAAGTAGGTTAATGCGTTTTCACTTTAATTTACAAAGGTAAAAATCAGCCTAGGGTGAGTCACTGGCTTCATTGTATATGGCTTTTAAGGAATGGTCATCACCACCAGAGCCAATTTTAACTGGAATTGTTCAGAATAATGGTCTTCACAGCATTTGAAATCTTGCCTAACATTGGCCATTACCATTGTTTTTTCCACCATTGAAACATAATGTCATTTAGTAAAGGTACTAGGTGTCATTAAATTTGCTCTTATCCTCCAGAATTCATTTTTGTTTCATTCATGGCAATAGAAAAATGTAAGGAAATAACCAACATCCAGGGTCTGTGTTGAGGAACTTGAGAGAAAATAGAATGAAGATGAGATGCAATTTTTTTGCCTCATTTTTGTCACATATGTTTATTGAAAATCATGCAGGAATTTATTGCATAAATGTAAAGTGTATTTTATGTTTGCTGTGATGTGGTGTAGCTTCTGAGGCAATCAGCTCCTTTTTTAAACAGGTGTTTGGCAGTCTGACAAAATTTTGCATGGAAGGCTTAAGGTGCATCTGGTCTAGAGAAGTCATCCTCCTCCTTGGATTAATCCAGTCCTTATTCGAGTCAGTCATGTATACATTTGTGTTTCTTTGGACGCCTGTTTTAGACCCAGGACACCCTCCCCTGGGCGTGGTCTTCTCTTGCTTCATGCTGTGCATGATGATTGGATCATCTCTCTATTCAATTCTGATGGCCTCTGGATATTCATCTCAGGTTAGCACTGAAACAATTTTTAATTAGTATTGCCAATTTGATTTTGCATGTGCTAAGCATGCAGCATGTGTGATAACCTAAATAATACCATTCATTTAGCATTTAAATAGTGTAATGCATCATGTGAGCAATAAAAATGTAGGTACCAATTGCAGCCCTGGCAGTTGCAATTTGGGTTAATAATCAGAAGTATACATTTGCTTTGGGTTAAAATATTTTCCAAATAGTCAATTTTTTATTTTTTTCTGGTTATTAAATTGTGTGTTTGCATATTTTCTGCGGAGTCCAAAATAAAAATATGGGTTGTGTAAATTACTTCGGTGCAAAAATCACTGCAGTAAATACCTTGTTTGTAAACTGTATACAGGAGTAACAAGAAGTAATGCATTAGTATTTTGGGAACAATAGGATTCACAGGATGTACAAGTCCATTTGGTTATGTCCAATCCAGCTTGAAGTATGCAATTTTGGGAAATCACAGTTTTTTTTCAAGAATTTATGAAGAAGAGTGTGACTGTCTTCTCTCCCTGAGTTGGGCACTAGAATTTTCCTGCTATTCATTAAATTGTTTTTCAGTTGAAAGAAATGGTAGCATTCATAATATAATGGTATATGATTTTCATATAGATTTATCTGTAATTTTGAGAGCATTAAAGTGATGGAACTTGAAGCAAAATGACCAGAAAAGCCTTAAATTAATTATTCTGAACAGAATCACTTATTAGTATTTCTATCAAATTTCTTGTGTGTTGCCCCTCCACCCTTTCCTATCCAATGTCCTGTCTGAAGATCCCTCTTTCCTTACATTTAATGGAATCACTTTACTATTTCCTTACTTAACTGAATCTAACCCTTCTTTCTATGCTCCATATTTCCTCTCCTGTTATGTATACTACTTCATCTCTCACTTAATCTGTTTGTTTGATCTTTAGCTTTCACCTCCAGCTCCATCCTGGTTTTAAAGTCTCCTTATTACTCTCATCTACATTTCTCTTGGTCCACATTTATAATTTATACAGACATATTCCTTACTGATGTTTTGGCATCCTACTTTCTTGTATTGAACCATAATTTGTTGTAGCATTGTAATTGCTCAACAATGCAATGGCTTGATATAAAATATGTTTGAAAACATTTTCTTTGAGTATCATGCTCATCAGTGAAGGGAGTTCACTTAGAGTCGGCTGCTATCTGTTCTTAATTAATTAATCTCTTTTTATGCTATCTGTTCTTATTTTGTACCATCAGAAATGGAGGCATATGCTTTGGCTGGTGTATGTTTATCAAAGCTTTTTGATTGCTTTACAGTAGTGATAAATACTTGAATGAAAATCACCAACTCAATTAGTTTATAACCATTTCCTAATATATTTTGGAGCTCAGTGGTATACTTCTCAGAAAGTTAATTTTATATTACCTCATGAGCAAAGTTTACATCACTTATGTCACTCGATGTCTCCCTGTGAGGCTTTCACCATCCTTACGTATTAGGGTGTCATTTTAATTTGAATGTTTTTAGGAGAAGAAAGAGTATGTGATTATTTTCATATCTTGAGATTTCCAGATCTATTCCTCATTTTATTTCCATAGCCGTTGTAACTTTTGAGTGGGTCACACACAGGCATAGTGAACACCATAGTGGCTATGAGTAAGTCCGGCCTCCCCAACTTGATGAAATAATAGCTTTTGTTACAATTGGCCACACTTAATGACCAAGCTTATAATCGATTGGAAATTATGTGTAACGTATGAGGAATGTGTATTCTTCTGGCTTCCCTTATTGCATGGTTGGATTTAAAACTTGGAAGTATCTATTGTTATTTTGTCTCTTTTTTGGAATTTCTTTGAAACCTTCCCACTGTAGTGCATATCTGGTCTGATGAGATAATTCAGTTGTACCCTGGTGCTTTCTTTTAAGGGGGGACTAATTCCAGTCCCCATGTTGCTTTTCTCCTGACCTGTTAGCAATCCCAGTCATTGGACCCACCCATCCTAAACTGTATGCATGACCTCAGAAACTGTGTACCTTCTTCCAAGTGATATTTTGGTTTCCATATATATTTATTGAGTACCAGTTACCTGTGATTATATAGATCAAGAAATTCTTTGCATATATGTTTGTTTTTTACATTCAGCAAATACTGACCCTTGCTGTTGGACTGGCAATGGGATGTAATGCTTGGTGTGTGATATCAGCTGGTCCAAGAACTTCATTTGCAGCATTTTTGCTGCTAGAAATTGCTGTGGGGCTGTATTACCCATCTACTGGACACCTCAGAAGTCATCTTCTTCCCGAAGAAGTCCGAGCCAGTGTGACAAATTGGTTCCGTGTTCCAATGAATTTTATAACTTGTGGTGGACTTCTTTGGCTTTCTGGAGACAATGCATCACCTCAAATAGCATTCGCCACAAGTTCCATTATTTTGCTGTGCTCCTTTCTACTAAGTTCTCGGCTAATTCAACAGTGAGTACAAAGTATTCTCAAGGAAAAGTTTCTCTTAGATGAGGCTGCTCTTTACAGTTATCCCAATTTTTTAAACTTAGCCCAGTTGTATTTTAAGAAGTGTCAGAATGAATTGTGTATATTCTAGTAAAATGTTGGTAGAGACCTCATTGACCACTTGTACCCTCCTTTTAACTTGATGAAATGACACCAAATGAAATTGGTGTTAGAATCAACTTTATTTAACACACAACAAAATGTCTGCATGAATTTTGGTGTGCAATAACTTTGGTCTGCAATAAGAGCTTTGCAACAGTTTTGGTGACCCTATTCCTAATCTATTAATAGTAATGGTTATTAGGGGAAGCAACCACCAGCTGAGGTCATTTTTGCCAGTAGGGTGGTAACTTGGTAGGACTAGGATGTTCAGGGAATCAAGGTAGGGTGGAGGGAAACCGTGTATCAGAATTAGTCTACTAATAAAAGGCAGCAAAGGATCCAGAGTTTAACATCTCATCCAACAGACAGCCCTTGTCCTTATGAAGTGCTCTCTACATAGCACTCCAAATAGGGATCAGGATACCAGTAAAAAAACATCACCACCTCTGGGATTTAATGCTGGGCCCTCAGGGTGAGAAGCCAGTGCATTAGTCACTGCACCATCCAATCCTTCCCTAATAATTATTCATTATACCAATAATTTTTAATAACTATTGTATGAATTGTTGTACTTTAATCCTTAGCTTTTGAAAATGATTCCTACAGCTTATTTGAAATAGAATCTCAAGGTTGATGCAGTAGTATTCCATTACAATTTTCATGGCTCTGATCCTCACATGGTATGCAAAGAATTAGTTTGGATTACTCATTAAGTAAAGGTTTCCATCAAGATCCTGTCCCCTTTTTTTTATATCTTTGTTCAAATGGTGTTATAAAAATACTGGAAACTGATATCCAATGGATTTTATAAAATATGTACATTAAAAATATATCACATGGTGCACCTGTGCATATTAATTTTGTACAATCGTTTTTAAGCATTGAAACTTAAAACAGTTTCTGGCGTAACTTGGTGGAAAATCTTCATACTGACTTTTAATAATCAAACCACTTTACTTTTCCACATAAACTTTTTAATTTTTACTACCCAGGTTTCGTTATAACATAACATCATCAGGTCTGATGATGTTATGTCATCATCAGACCTGATGATGTTATGTTATAACGAAACCTGGGTAGTAAAAATTAAAAAGTTTATGTGGAAAAGTAAAGTGGTTTGATTATTAAAAGTCAGTTAAAACAGTGATAAAGTTCATGTGAATAACCTTGTGATATAATGAAAGTTCTTATACCAAATGCATAACTTGTAATAAGGTGATATTGTCAATGAAGATTATCTCCATTTATTATTGTAACCATCGCTAACTTGACAACTATCCATTCACTAGAGCTCTCAAAACCAAGCTAATATATAATAATGGGCCTAATAGTTGCTAAACTTTTAAAAATATTTTGATACGTTTTCTTTTTTCTCCCATTCAGTCCCTACAATTTACCACTTTCAATGCACATTGTGCTCCAGTTCTGAGTTCTTAAAAAAGTTAGTTGTAAAGTTATAATTAAAGGTATGTTTTAGTTTTGATAGTTCAAATTTGACCAAAAACTCCATACTAATGGAAATACCGCTTTATATTTGCTGTTTGCTTTCAGTAAGCCTCATCTCTCAATAGACTGCTATTAAATTTTCAGCAAAATCCATCATTTCATTTTCACAGTTGATTGAAGCAATGTTTATTTAAAAACATGGAAAAAATTAGTTTCATGCAGTGATTGAACACTTCCATTTCAAAGGCTTAGCACCAAAAGATAACAAAGCTGAGTTGGATGAAGTTCATGGCACATCTGCTCCTGTGTGTGTGACTGTTAACAATTGAGTGAATGAGTTTAAACGTGGCCATACATCCACAGATAATGGACATCATTTGGGACATTCAGTGTAAATGACTTCAGTGGAAGTGATCCAATGGATGTGATGGAATTGGTAAAAATTGTGGAAAAAATCTCAGTGTGATAGGTGCCATGTTTTCTCTGAGTGGAGAATAAACACAATAGTGTGTTCAATTAGAAGGCTGGTTGGTTGCTTTTCCATCATAATCCTGATGAGTTTCTGCATCGATGTATACCTCTGGAGAAAACATTGATACAACAACACTCCAGAGACAAGGGTAGAGTTGAAACAATGGGTTTTTAAAGGTGATCCAGCTCCAAAGAAGCCAAAGATGGTGACATCAGATGACATGGCCACATATTTTTGGGATGTACACAGAATCATATACATTGATTAGTTGCTAAAATGAAAAAAGATAAATGAAGAGTATGCACCAGTTGAGCAAAAAATCAAGAAAAAATATCATTTGGCAAAGAAAAAATTCTCTTTCACAAGACAGTATGGGTGCACACCTGTGCATTTTTGATGGCGAAAATTATGGAAATAACGTTCAAAATGTTGCAGAATCCATCTTATTCACCATATTTGACCTCCAGTGACTTCTTTGGAATGTTCAAACTTGAAAAAACTGCTCTGTAGAAAATGCTTCGCGTTGAACAATGAGGTCGTCACCAACATAGGTGCCTATTTTGAGTGCCTTCTGAAATCCTAGTTTTTGGACAGTTCAAAAAAGTTGGAGAAACGGTGGGCAAAGTGTATCAAGCTAAAAGTAGATCTGCCCAAAATAATTTGTTTATTTTGACAAAAGACTTATTGAATGACCTACATATCTTTCCTCTGTGCCGTGAACTAAAGTTGTTCCTATATCAAAAGTAAAACATCACCGGGAAGGCTTTTGATCTTGCTGGGACATTCTTTGTTACTTAACCACTTCACTTTTTGTCAATGTGCAACAAAAAGAAAATTTTTTGGGGTATATTTTCAGCCCACCATGATGTTCTTCATGCTGTAAGCCTTTACAATACCATAAATAGAATAGTCCCCAACTAGCACATAATGTGTTCCTGAAATTCATTTAGTGCTAGCTCAGGAAGAAGTTTCTGGTACACAAATCCTTAAAAATAAATGTGATCCATTATGCAGGTAGTAGGCAATAAAACAAATTTTATTCATTATTATTGCTAGGCATTATGCATATGCATTATTCAATTAAGCATATATGTGACATTTAGAGATTTTCCAGTAGAAAACCCATGTATAGCTTGTTTGAAAGCTCATGGGCTTGCTGTGCCCATAGCAGCACCAAGTGGAGGGGGAAGTGATGTTTTGAGGGAGAAAACTCAGAGGAGAAGGACCGAAGTACCTCTTGCAGCTGTGTACAGAGGAAGTCCCAAAAGATTATTCTAGCAGTCATCCACTTCCCCTTTTAGCTGGTGTTCATCAATTTAGACTCCCCCAGACCAAAAAACTGATTTCACAATATGGGCAATGAGCTTCCAGTCAGACTATACAGGTAATCATATAGTGACGGCTCATCCATTATTTGGCCTGTGCCTTGTTATAGGATAAAATAATGATTAATGATAATTTAATTTCATTTGCATATGAAGTTGTTTTTATAATCTGCCAGACGTTTTTTCTCTACTTTCCCTTAATTTATGTTGCCTTACTATACTTTTTAAGTGATGGAAATAATTTAAGTTTACTAAAACATGCTGTTTTATTTATTTTTAGGTGTGACCGTAAAAGTGTTTCCCAAGATACGGTGCAAAGTTCAACATCTGTTGTGTAGTGATACTGAGTTTAGCATCATGTATCCTATACTTATAATTCCTGAGTGCACAATGAACCCCTGGAAGTACTGTGCCATGACTTAACATCATGCTCTATTAGTTAGTGTCATTGTTACTATTGGTTCTTTTCTGAAGGCTTACCTGGTTTTCATCTGATGTTCAAATTGCACAATACTTCCAGTATAATCTCGTTAATTCAAAGTTCAAGTGAGCAAACAGTTTTCAAAAGTATGACTTATTAACATATTGGAGAAATTTCATGGTATCATATTGACTAATAGCTACTTCTTCCTGGCGACACATAGAAAATTACCACTAATGGTCAGACTTCATTCACCTATTAGCTAAGAAACTAGATTTCAATTTTGAAACTTTCAGTCAATCTTTGTTGCTCTGGTTTTCACAAATGAAAATATCTATTGTCAGTATATAATCATTTCCAAATTTGCTAGTTGGCAAAGACCTCCATCTTCAAAATTTCATAAATAGGGAAAGGTTATTCATGTAAAACTACATACATTGGATCTTTTTTAATTTTAGAAGAACTCATGTTTGTTAACAAAACAAAACTTATTGTTGGTGGATGTTAAAAATATATTCTTTAAAAAAATTCATTTCAACCTCAGGGATTCCAATAGCTCCCCAGCCAAGTATGTGAGATAGTGGACTTAAATAGAATTTTGAAGTCACAGTTGTGCTCCATATCCCATTTATCATTTAATTCAAAAGGATTAATGAACCAAAGATGATTGAAGAACTAGGCGAAAAAGTATTTAATAATTTCTCATAACATTACAAAATCAGCTAATATAATGCCTAGCTGTCATTCTGTAGGTTACTATACAACTTTGGAATATTGACTGTAACATTTTTCTATTTCATTTTCATTGACTTTCTTTGTGGCTCTTTCTGGAAAAATTTTGTCTGAAACTCCAAGTTACTGGATAATTTTGGAAATCTTTTTAAATTATCTCAATTTAGCTTTAAATGAAAATTACATTTGCATACCCACCTCTAGACACTTTGGTTGCGTATCTTGAAAATCTGCCATCAGAGTTTCCATGTTAAATTCATCCTTAGTCTCCTCAATTACAATAATATCATCTTTATTTAGCTGAATTAGGAATGCCATCCTTCGAAAATTATTTCATCACATTTTTGAAACTCTTGTGATAATCAAAGAACTGAGAGAGATGTAGCAAAAGCTACTTAAACAGATTCATCATCCAAGAATTCACAGTTTAAGAGAATGTCTCATTAGTTTAATTGGTTAAAGCATACCACCACGCATTGAGGGATCTGGGTTCAAGATGGTTAAGGCAAATTATTTATACCGTGAAATATCTGCATTTCTTAGTGTATTTGAAAACCTCAATAAAAGTGGCTGGATGTATGGTCAATCCTTCAAGCCACTCATCAAGGTATGGGGCAGTTTCTTTCCCTGCATCACATATGGTTTGAATGGAGCTCAGGATACCCAGAGGCATCACCCAGAATTGTTCCCTGGTGCTCCAGTCAGTAGCCCAGTTCTCTACCCACTAGACTACCATCCACCAATCTTCAATGACAAGGATATTTCATGTTGCGACTTCAAAGTGAATGCTTTGCACAGTGATATAGTACATGTTCTATAGACTCAAAGATACATATGTCTTGCCTCTCTGGTGCATCTTTCTCTGCATAATTGGGTGGGCTTCTCAACATCCCTGCACCTTTCCTCCCTCCACCAAACAATCTCATGACACAAATGAAATCATATTTAAACATTGGTTATTATGTGAATAAAATTGAGGCAGTAAATAAACCCAATGTATTAGCTTACTGAGTAAAAATTGTGACCTCTGGGTACCACAGAACTGCTGACATGACTGCCAGTGTGCAAGTACACCCACATAAAAGTTCCTACGAAGGCAGCTGATACGTTTAAGTGTTAGGTTTCGAGTCCACCAGCTCATGTTATGTCTGCTCTTTGGAGCAAAATTAATTGCTTACTCTGCAGGTCATAACATTGAATGTGTAATCCAAGACCATCTCTTAATATTATAAGTGAATATTAAAAGACGAAATAGGTCAGGCCCAAACCATTTCTGATTATGTATCTTTTAGCTGTATGCACTTCTAACAAAAATGTGAGCTCTATGAAGCGAAATCGTGTGTGTTCCAATGGATTGCTAAATTGCCAGTTGACAATTTTCAAACCCTAGCATCCTATTAAAAGTATTACCAGATTGGTTTGGGGGCATTACACTGCAACGCTGTCGATAGGCACACGCATTCTAAATCATCACTTGACGAATTAACGAGATTTGACTTTTTCACTCTCTGTATTTGCAGTTTTATAAGTATTATTCCACAGCAATATTGGTCATGTGGTTAATTTAAGATCTATTTATCACTTGTTTACCTGCTTGTTTGTTTTTATGAAATTTTTATAATTTTTATGACAATAAATTGTTTCAAATGAAGCTACAAGGAGTTGACTGTTCTTTAACTTAACAGTATGTCACCAATATATCAGTACTACAGAAAAACTATAAAACTGTTTCAAGTACATATGTAGTGCAAGCAAAGCATAGATTTAAGGGTTAGGTAACCTGATTGAAATTGCATGTGAAAAGAGGGTTTCCTCAAGTCAGTAAATGCAAGGTTGTTAAATAATTTAGAGGAAGGTATTTCAATGAAATATAGTCGACATGCATTTTTACGGGGGGCAACATATATCTGTGTATTGGAGTTGCAAGTAGAAGGCAATTACAGTGCAACCACAGATTTACTTACTTAGAATTTATTCAATTTCCATGGTCTATACAGCTCCTCATACAAAACAGTTGAGGGCCTCAAATTTATGTTCGTGAACCCAGAATTTGCATTAAATTTCACCATACAAAGGAGATGAAAATCATATATTTCCTGTGTTTCTTCCATGAATGTAATTTTCCTATCATCTATTTGTATAGAGCTAAACAGAAAACCTTTCAAAGCATCCTCATTCAAAAAAGGCATGGTCACAACTGAGAGGTATTTAATTTTGTGCTCTTGCTTCAGTTCCTTACAGGATGTGATAAAAAAGCTTTGCTATATTTGTTCTACATTGTCCATTAAAGTACATCCCATGAATATTTGAATAAATACAACAGAAACAAAGGATCAACTATTCACATTCTGGTCAACCCCATTCCCATCTGCAGGGAATTCTAATCTCAACCATTTTTTCCATAATATTTTCAAAACCTGTCCTTGATGCTGAATAGTAGTACACAATAATTGTCAACAGTGTGAAGAAAATTCGAACTAGTATCACAAGGACTAGGTAATTTGAAGCCTCTGTCCCTAAGGAACTCATTTCTTTTATTAGAGAAAATGAAGAAATTATGGAATTGGGTAAGATTCACCCTACAGCATCACCATGACTGGGGATGTACTAGTAGTGAAAGCAACAGCATGGCATAGATTTCAAGCTATCCTGATCAACACCATGCTGCAATGATACTGTTCCCATTGTATCTGTAGGGCTACCTCTCCCTCTTATCAGCCTGGTAACAGTCATGCACACAGAAGGCTCCTTCCAAAAGCAGCGTAGCAATGAGCACACCTATCGCCTACCACCGATCATTCAAATATATCCCACACAGGCATAAGCCAACCAAATGGACATTAGGACTTACAGCTCTTGGCTTGTGCAAATTTGTTCTTATCTTGCAATTTTCATCAATTCAAGGTTGTATAAATTTGTGCATAAAATGGTGAATGCATTTTGAAAATTTTATTGGGAAGTCAAATCTTACCTTTGTCAAACTTAATAAATGCCTGTCACACCCTGATGCAGTATATCTTGTAGACTGATGGAATGCCAGAAGAATTGAAAGATGTTCTTCAGAGCCTTGTCTGAACTCCTTTTTACATTTTGTTTATTGCTATGCATCTTGACAATGGTGTTATGAGTACACTTGATGACTACACCAGCATTAGTTACAATTACCCCATCTACATATCTCCCCCATGTCCACTGATTCATCAAGATTCCCAAAAACAAGTCAACATGGAATTGAAATGACAAACAAAAATAACATGATGTAATATGGAATGGCAAACAACCTGATTTTATCTCATATTTTTATACGTTTTCTTTAGAATAAATTATATAATAGGGAAATCTATGCAAAAGTTCAGATAAAATGAAAAACTGGAGTAGTTTCCAAAAATATAAAAAAAAAATAACTATATTGGCTTCAAAACCTTTAACTTTCACACACTCATTTGTTTTTATCACATTGTTTACCATTTGTGTTACATGAATTTCCAGAAGTAAAAATTATATGAGAGTCATTCAATAATCCCTCAGCAAATCCAAGAGATGGTGCTTGTATTATTTAGAACAGGTTTACTTTTAGTTAGCCACATCTCTCACTAGACTAATTTTAGTGTCAGCTATATATATTTATATTATATTCATATATTTATATACCACATTTCCTCTTAGTGGAGAATATATGCAATCATGAGGTTGATTCAAAGGCAGCTCTAGCACTTTTCTGTCACAATCCTTATGAGTTTTTGCGTTGATACATAACTATACTCCAGAGACAAAGGAAGTTGAAACAATGGATTTCTAAAAGATTTATTGAACCACCATGTAACGGAAGCAAGTATTACATTAAAATATACAATCATCATGAATTCATAGAAAGGAAACCAAAAACCACAATTGCTTCTGAATCTGAAGCAATCTTCATGTCTTTCATTTACTGATAACGCGTCTTGATTTCTTCATTTTTGGTGCATTTTCCAAACCACGAATGAACCTCTTATGAATCTGATACTCACCTGAAATTAAAAATTTTCCTTTATACCTTCACAGATACAAATCAAAGGGATATGAAAATACAGAGATTAATGGCTTCCATTGAAATATTAAATATAGGTATATATTTAGGTTTACTCACTATTAAATATATTCCAGGAAAAATATTCATTGAACCAGGAAAGATTCAAGAGAGATGGTACAAAGAAGATCTACAAGGTAAGAATTTAGGCCTGCAAACTTGGACAAGGAAAATATGATGCAGATAAGGATAGCTTCAGTCCAAGCATACTTGACTGCAAGTCAGAGAGGCATCATGGGAAATGAAACTGAATAAGACTAAGGGGGTAGATAATATCCCCACCAAAGTACTTACTGGTCTAGAAATTTGCGGAAATAAGACAATAGCTTTTTTGTAGTATTTATTAGAGAATCGGCAGAATGATTTTGTCAAATAGGTGTTAGTCAGCACTCAAAAAAAAAAAGAAAAGGAGTATATTTACGGACCATAGAGCAATTAGTTTGATCCCATATGCAGGTAAGGTGATACTCAGGATTATCAATAATAGAATGGAAAGGAGGGTAAATTACTACTTAGGGAATGACCGGTTTGGGTTCAGGAAGGGGAGATGCACTAATGATGCCATAGCAGCAATGTGGCCACTAATAGAAAGGAACATCAAGTACAAACAGAACGTAGGGGTGTCCAAAAGGTTCCACAGCTCTTTTAATAGTTCACCTCCAATTGGTCATTTTTTAATCCACTTGGGTGTATTGTGTCTGCAGAAACTTCCCAAATAACTGCCTTCAATCACTTGATTAATAAATTGTTTTTTTTTTATTAATTACAGCAGTTTATGTGAAGGGATTTTGTAGAGTACAGAAAAAAATTGGATCCGCGGAAATGAGCTCTTTGAAAGATCAGCGTTATTCCATAAAATTCTGCATGAAACTCTGCAAATCCTTCAAGGAAACTTTTGAGTTAATTACCAAGGCTTATGGTAAGAATGCTATGAAAGGTACCATAGGTTATGAGAGGTTCACCTGGTTCTAAAAGGGCAGCAATCAGTGAAAGAGGATGAGTGTTCCAGAAGACCATCAACATCGACTGATAAGCTCCACAGAGAAAGTTAACAATTTTGTTTGTGAAAATCAACGTTTGACTGTCAGGAAACTTGCAGAAGGATGTGGCATTTTGATAGGTTCATGCTGCAAAATCCCAACTGAAAAATTGAGGATGAATCAAGTCACCCCTAAATTCGTGCCTCACCTGATGGCAGCAGACCAGAAACAACATCAAGTTCAAGTCTGTCAGGTTTGTTCTAGCTGAAGAGGTTGAAACTTTCTTGTCCAGGATCATAACAGGTGATGAGTCATGGGTTTATGGATATGACATTGAAACAAAAGTGGAATCTTTGCAATGGAGTGGTAACATCCCACACCCCAAAAAAGGTGGACACATTCACTCAAATGTCAAGGTGATGTTCACTTTTTTTCAGTTCCATGGGGGTTGTGATAAACCTAAGAGAGAGAATCAGGTGAAAATAGCTCGAGTACTGGAGGAGCAGGGAGTGGTGTTTTCACCACAACAAAGCACCAGCTCATTCATCTCTCAGAACTCATGAATTTTTAGCCAAAAACAAGACCACTGTACTTCCCCACCCAACCTACTCACCAGATCTGGCCCCCCTATGACTTTTTCCTGTTCCTTTAACTAAAAACCCCACTCAAAGAAAAAAGATTTGCCACCATTCCAGAGAAAATGAATGAGGAAAGAGGAAGAGCAGAGGAAAGGAGAAAGAGACAGAAGAGCTTATGGGCACTCTGGAAGAAGCATTCCAGGACTGTTTCAGAAAGTAGATAAATGTATACATTGGGGAGGAGACTACTTTGAAGGAGACCCTGACCAATAATTTGATTGTGCAGTATTTTTTTGTAATAAATAAGTTCAGAAACTTTTTCATCAAACTTTGTATTTGCTTGTTTCATGAATTTAAGGAATGCATTTTACACAGTAAATTAGGTAGAATAAATGAATGAATTATACAGAAGATAGGAATGAATTGTATGGATTGGAGACTTCCCCACAACTGGTACATATCCTCAGACTGCTTAAGCGTACATGGTGAATAGAAAGTAGTGATGGGCAGGGCTAGGAATGGAAGTGAGACAGGGATGCCAACTACCAATTGCACTTTTCCATACATATGCATAGATATGGTAAGGAAGGCATGGAAAGGAATGGAGGTAGCAGTGAAAGTAGATGGGGAATCCATAAAATCGGTTTATATTTGTGGATGATCAAGCTTCAGTTAGCCAGCCAGCCAAGGGGGTGTAACCATTGCTAAGGGCATTAGAACATAAGTGTGACAAGTATGGGACAAAGATAAATGTAAACAAAAAAAAGGGTAATAAGTTTTTTGATATGGAGGAAGGTTACATTAAAACTGCAGGACAAAATATATAGCAGGTACAACTGTTTAACTATATTAGATGTGTTTTGGACAAAGAAGTGAAAGTAGTAGGGATATAAGAACTGAATTACCCAAAGCAGCTTTCACAATGAGGGAATCCATGACAGGGATGCTGATAAAGAGGATACAAAAAGACTCACTGAAACTTTGGCATGAAGCTTGTTTTGTTTGGTATGGAAACTTGGCCACTGATGAAAGATGATAGGTGTACATCTGAGACTAATGTGGGTGTGAAGAAGGATGGAAACAAAAAATCAACAAAGACTAGGCATAGTGGGTGAAGAGAGAGGCTTAAGGGGAGATATGCAACTGAGAAAGGAAAGGTGAATGAGGAGCATTTTGATAGGCAATGAATTGCAGAAGACTCAGATAGAGGGGAGAATGTTAGGTAGGGGGAAAACGTTAGGTATACAGTACAGAATGAAGGGCAGTAAATTTATGCAGAATTGAAGAAGAGATCATTATACTGAGGCATCAAGTTGTCTTTTGGCCATGGCTTAGAAATATGGGCATGTTTAGTTTGTGTTCATCCTAAACCTACCACAACAGTAGACTTCTAAATAGTAATAATTCATGTTTACCTGTAAGCAGTTTTTCCAAAAATATAACCTGATTTCCTTGAACCATTACTTGGGCTGACTTGGATCCTGGCACTTGGGTGATAGTTGCACTAGCTGCAACACCATGTTGACATTTTTTTACAAATTCAGTAGAATCGATTCCATAAGCATCAAGATTTCCAATTAAAGTAACCTGCATAAAAAACATGGCACTAGATATTATTCTGAAATATAGTTATTAAAAATCATAAACATTCATTAACATATTTGGCATAATTTATGGCAATGTGAGATTTTACTTCAAGCAAAAGGTAGTGAAAAAGTATCTACTTCTGAAAATGAATATAAATGTGTACTGAAATCCTTAGAAAACTTGTAATACAAGGATACAATGTGTGTTCATGCTAAAGGTTTTTCATATTCACCCAGCAGAATTGCATCAGTGGTGTATGATTGGATCCTATTTAACCAGACGAGAGACAAAAAAATATCCACAAAGAGTAGTAAGCAAGAGGTAAGTCAGCAATTCTTGGGCTTAACTCCAAATTTTCTGAGAAATATCTTCATTGGTTGTCTTTAACCACTTCATTTAAAGGAATGAAAAGATAGCATATAATATAAAAAATAAGGCACGTTCACATTAGCAACACTTATTAATGTAAAACGTCAAAGTTTGTTACCTTTTTGTTTCCCGTCCTAGTGGCCACTGTAATTTCAATTGGTTTCAATTTTCCTTTGTTCACTGAGCCAGTCTGACCAATGCTGTAGGAATTACCCATTTGCTCTTTGCAAGTTGTTACTAATTCCTTCCAGGTGATGTCCTCACTTTCTTTCAGGCGAAGACAACTACTCAGTGTGTGATCCAGTTTCACAAACCTGCAAACACACTGACATCAATAACATACAAACTTGGGAAAGTAAAATCAATAAAGAAACAATTCCAGTGTCTTAGATGAGAGTAAAGTTCCACTGAATATGCTAATACATAGTGGCATTTACCCAGATATTAAATGCATGGTGATACTTTTCGCCACATATGCATCATCCCCTCAAGGCCTGTCAACATAAAGTCTGTTCGAACCCTTCCAAAGCCAAAGTACAAGAGTAGAGCCATTTACATACACAATGGTGTAGCTGATAGTTGAAGCCAAGACTTTGTGGAAGTCCATATTGGTGGAAGAACTTAAGAATGAAGACTTATTGTTACACTGTACAATGATTTTTCATTTAGAAATCATTCCACTATAATGTTACTTTCGGGTATACCTGACGACAACATATCTGTTCATGCTCCAGTGTACAAGATAAGCATAAGTGTCGACTGAATACAGTGATTAAATGATACTCAAGGATAAATAAGAAAGAAAGGGTAAGGAATGAATTATTTATGAAAAAATATAAATTGAATACAAAAATAATACATTAGTATGAAAGAAGTGTGCCACACTGGTTTATTAATTACCTTGAGATACTGGCAGAACGTTGATTATAATGAATAGATATATGATAGAAGAGTAACTGGTGCAAGGTGAGAGAGCAAAATGAGGAAATATTTGATGAACATGGTTGAAGGAACTCTGAATATGTATTATTAGAGGAGATCCCAGGAACACAAAGAGCATGAACAAAAAGTGTATGAATGTGACAAAAATAAGCAAAATTATCAAATAATTAAAGAAATGAGTAAAGACAGTAAGCTTCCATAGATAACTTAAATCCAGACCTTGGCCAAACCTTATTGAAAAGAAACATCATAAAAGGTATGTATGCATGCATTATATCCCCATTGGACAAAATATACTTCAATAGTTAACCCTTGGCTACCATAAAGCAAAATGCCAAAGTTATACATTAAATACTAAAATACGCTCTACTCCTTGTGCCTTAATTATATCTTACTTTATGGTATACACATTTTCCTCATCTTTAACAAGCATAGAAAGAAGACATGTAAGCTATTGGTTATGAATGTGAAGTTAGGTTAATTCCTATCACCAAATTTAAGAAACATTGAAGGTTCCAACAACATTATCTCAGTCAGCCGGTGACCATCAACAGGGAAAGTAAAGGGTTTGACAGTGAGTATATGTCAGTACCAAAGCACAGTTTGATGTCAATTTCCCTATTCACTTGACATTGAAGTGCCTCAGTACTGATAACTTCCCATTGGAGAGGAAAGGGTGGAGATTTGCAGTCAGCCTATGTACAGAAATGAAATAGGGACAATACTTAATTTTCCATGTAATTTAGAAATTTCATTCTAAGTTCATTTGTTATAAATATGCTAAGTACCACCACAAATTTTATCATTACAAATTACACAGTAAATGCAGAGTTTTCCTAATTACAGAATAAGAAAGTGAGGATGAAAGGACGATATTGGTATCAAAGTAACCAACAATCAAATCTTAAAAACCAATTTACTAATAGCAATAAATTTAATTGACAACCAAGAAATGTTTTTGTAAGTAGGATTTAAAACTATTAATTGTGAACCCTGGGTTCAACGTGTTCATAATCATCATCAACTCTGTTAATATGAAGCACTGAAATCTGGTACATAATTTAAGATTTTCATCCAATAATGAATTTCATATTTATTATCGATTGTGTAATATTCCACAACATGACTGTAACCCTTTGAAGTAGAACAATAAAACAGTTTGACTTTGATAACAATCATCCTAACCTATTATAGTGTTGTAATGAATGTTAAAACAACATTAAATTGTTTTGGTAACATAAATTTTACATAAGTTCAGGATAACCTAGTATTTAAATCATTCTTATATTAATTACCTCTTGTCATTGGAGCTTTGTAATCCATTCTTCATCACATATTCTGTAAGATGATGTCTTATTGATGTTGCCATTAAGCTTTCACCTTTCCTGAAGAAATTAAGTTACTGGTATGTGTACAGTTAACTTCAAAATAACAAAAGAGAAATTTCATGAAATGAACTTACTTGTAACCAAATGTCTTAAATAGTGGCAAAGTTGACGCATTGATGACAAACATTTCATTTACTTCAGTAGATCTGGCTGATGATGAGTCTAAGAGGCCTTCTTCATCATCATCTGAATCCTCGACAAACTTTTTCAATAATGGATGACTATAATTTACACTAACAATGCTTTCCACTCCTTTGGAGAGCTCTCTTATTTCAATTACACCTTTCTCTTCTATTTCTTTAAGAAACTTTGAAACCTTTTTATAACTTGATTTCTTCACATCCAAGGATTCGCCTTTGGGGCAGGCCGTTATCATGTGGAGCTTGAAAAAATTACTTGTTAACAGTGGTAATGATAATTTCTTTGCGGATGTTTTCAATGCTTTCAAGAGGCAGTACTCCAACAATCGGTCCATTGACTCTTGAACTGAAATACCACTGTTCTCACATACTGAATTACTTACAGTGCAATCTTCTTTACTTGAATGCATGGCAATTGCATCCATTTCAATACCTGAATTGTCACTACCATGTTTTGAATCAAAATCATTCATTGGCTCAGTGGTTACCATTTCATCGCCGATTTCCTGCTCCTCTACTGACACCAACACTGATTCTCTTGAGCTGAGCTCACCACCTTCCACAGAATTGCATTCTTCCACTCTCTCATTTTCGAAAGATTCACTCTCCAAACCAATTCCATCTAACTTAGGTAAAATTTCTTGCAGAGCATTGGAATCGATCATTATATTATCACCTCCTGCATACATCAATGATGGATCCATTTTTAATTTTTCTTCGCAGGAGTCTACACTGCGTATAATTGGAGGGGGGCCAAGGTTTGGAGGACTCATTTTTATATTCGCGCATAGGAAATCCCAATTGTAGTGTACTATATGAACCCCTTTGCCTCTTTTTGCAGACATGTACATATCAAAACTTGACAGGGCTGCAGTACCAACAGCTACTGGGGCTCTATTATCTGTAAGATTTACTGACACCAAGTCACCTTTTTTAACATTGCCGAAAGATTTAATGGTGTAAGGTTCCTCCAACACAACACCAGGCAACATTAGATCGGCGCCTCCCACTAATTTCGAAAACACTTCAGGATGTGTTGTAAATGTATGAAGCAAATCTGGAAACTTCCAAAGCATGTATACCGTTGGGTAGATGACTTTATCCACTTCAAAAACTACAGGGATTTTATCAACAGCATAAACTACCACCGACTTTCCACAATGTGTAACAATCTTCATTGTTGTGATGCTCTCTTTATTTGGAAAGAGGTTATTTAAATCTTCATCGGTTAGCTGACAAAAATGCTCTCCGATTTCAGAACGAATTTTTTTCCTGCAAATGAAGTATAACACTTAAAATTGATGTGTAAATACCTTTCAAAACAAAAACAGGCTAGACAATCAATACTAGGTTATGACCGATTACCATAAAATGAACTCTTACCGCTCCGATCCTTTCACTTGCGAGTGGCTTTTAATTTTGTATTGTTTCCGGAACATAGTTAAAGGTAAAACAACAACTCATTGATAAAACGGCATTATCACTATGATGATATCGCAAATATATCTCGTATATTTTCAAGAATTTATACTTCAAAGAAAATTTAGTAATTAGTAAAAGTAAGTAATTTTACAAAATCATGTCAAATTAATTAGAGTAAATGACAGTTTGAAGCACAAAAATGACACCACAAGGCACGCCGATCACGACAGTCACTTCAACCCTTGCTGTCACGCACAATTCCCTCAGACAACTAATGACGAAGATTTTTCATTGCAAGTTAGGGAGAAGTAGTTGGGTTTCATACGTTACGTTTGAGGTGGTTGAGATGAACACCTAGCAAACCTAGGAGCCATTGGGCATCCTACTTCAAAGTCACGTGATAAAAATAGCGCTAAAAATAAAGGTTCTTTTATGCTGTATTATATTTTAAATTAAAATGACAAATGAGTGGCTAACTGAAACAATCTTTCAATTTAATAATAATTCTCATAATATTTTCCTCACCATAAGGGATTATAGAGAAGTATATTTTGAAATTCATTTTAAATTTGAGTGTTTTTAGGGTCAGATGAGACACGTGTTCTGACACAATTAAATTGGAATGAGTTTTTTTGTCATCTAAAGGCTGTATTTTATTGCACTTGAAATTTTACTGCATAATAAGTTTGCTATTAACCAATGAGTCGCAATGAGACTTATTGACGAAACTGGACGACACGATATCGTGTAGCGCTGTCCACCTTTGTATTACTACCGCCAAGGCTACTAATGGTTAACCTCGTATATGTATTGGATCTTTTCGAATGAATTGGCTAATCTGCAAAAAAATCAAAAGTAATGCACCCTTCACATAAAATAAGAAATATAGGTGTTTGGACGTCACAATGGTACTTCAATAGGACAAAATAATTGAGATTCATTGTATGCGATGAGTATTTAGTACTATCGACATTCGCCCTCTGCGGGCTGAAGTTGCAGCATAAAGTGTCTGGTATTTAATTTCAGCCGAATATATTTTTTTCAGTGCAAGAAAGTGATTTCCCGTAATAACCGCAATCAGTAGAACTGCTACCAAAAAGTTTAAAATAAAAGTAAGAAGTGCGCTTTCTCTTGGGTATCATAATACGATGATATTTTAACATTAACTTTACAGGTCAATCTTAGACAGTCAAAACTCCATGCGCATTTTATTTAAGTTAAACTAAATCAAAACCATCCGTGGTAAAACATGACAGAATTATGTCATTTTTCCCTTTTCATAGAAGAGAGCGCAGCTGATGCGGTTGTTACCCAAGTAAAATAAAACACGGAGGCACTCGTGAAAGTGAAGGCTGAAGAAGACAGACGACTAAATCTATCACTGTTCGTGCAAAATGCTAAATATGTCACCCTGTGCGCCTTGTGCCTCTATCTAAAAATAAATATGTTTTCTTGAGTTTAATCGCTTTGATATGATGTATAACGTAAACAGTGGGAAATTTTATCAACTGATCATTTGTTAAACACGGAAAGGTAGATATGCAGCCAAAGTAGAAAATAAGAATCTTAGCTTTTCTAAACTCACTTTAAGTGCTTCATAATTTCTTTCGAAATATAGACAACAGATAACCTTGACCGTCTTGGACATCACATTATCCTAAACATTCCTACTGCGTAGCACGACGTATGGAATCGCGAAATAAATATATTCATTATACCTTTGTGACACTATATTTTGTACAGTTGCAATTTCCATTTCGAATTTTAGTTGTTTATTATTAGGGTCTGCATCAATATTCGTCATTTTTATATTTTCTTAGTTGTTCATTTGATTGTAATATATGCGGAGTAGATGAAGTGAGTGTTGGAGTGGGGATCTGTTGTCGGGGTTGTATGGTTGTTTGCGTCGATTAGCTTAACGACACATAACCTGAGATCCGAAATACATTATTAAATTTAGGTTTATATCTAGCTTTTAAAATGTCTGCGTCTCCGGTTGCGCGACAGGCTTCAAGAAGTCAGTCAATTCCGCAAAGGAAAGTTGTTATTAACGATGCGTCTCAACTTCCTGTAGATTATTCAACAACTCCAGGCGGTACATTGTATTCTACCACACCAGGAGGTATTTAGATTAGTAGTTTAGTTTGATTTAAGTTATTGTTTAACGGATAACTGCTATATTCGCATAATATAGAAACTGTACATGTTAGCCCGACCAAGGTTACTTGTTGGCCATGTGACTTCATTTTTTGGATATAGGCCATATATATAGGAAAAGCATCATGTTCCATTGTTATGTCTTCGAAATAGTTTTATTCTCACCACTAACTTGTTTTAATTGCTGTTTCTGTCATCCCGAGGCTTAAACATCATTGCGTGCGTTTTTTTCAAGGTACTAGGATAGTTTACGAGCGAGCCTTTCTTCTTCATCTGCGAAATTCACCTCTTGCCCGGACTCCTCCAAAAAATTTGCCAAATATTCCTGGAATACTATTGAATAGTAGTCTTGCCAAAGAAAATGGCAGCGGGAGCCCCAGCCCCATAAAGGAAAAAGGTATACCGCTTATATTGTGTTATTTCATTAATCACAAGGTTCTAAGCACAATAATTTGGAAATCGTTTTTTATTGCAGAGCAAAAGGATGATTCCCAAGAACAATTTCAGCTGGACATGTAAATGTGACCATCATTTTAAAATTACAGAGAAGATGGAAATTTATATACCTTATGTTTGGAATCAGAGGTATATATCGGGATATTTTTACACGTTTCATTGATCAAAGGGAAAAAAATTGTTATGTTTGTAATGCTGGATTGAGGGAAATCATTTTCGATTTCTATAGCCTCCTATTCTCCCCTAGAGCACAACTCATCGTCAAGGGCATTCACTTGTTTGCAGTGGTTTTTGGTGCTTAATGTTTTTGTAAACCCCAAGAGTTGCATTTCTCAAAACGGTTGTGCGCTGTTTGCAATATTGAGAGGCAGAAGGAAAGACTGAGGCGTATAGTCGCAGATCTTAGTGGTGTAAAATTAAGATTCAGTGCAAATAAAAGTAAGTCATACTAATTAGTGTTGTTCATCAATGATTGAAATATGCTACATTGTTTGTCGTACATGTTTAGCCACGTTAGGCAGTCATATGCCCCTGCATTTAAACATTTGTATTTCATTTGGTTCCTCATCTTTCTTGTCGAGGTTCAAGTATATATTGGCAAATCATAGCCAGTCATTTATTGGCGACTCGTTTAAAGTCACTCCAAAATATTTTCCTATAATTATTTTTTAAAGCACATCTAGCGCTAGTATTGTGAAGGTATATATATCACAGACTAGATTTTTTATAAAGCTGATTCTCATTTCAGCGCTTCATTTAATGGACGTTATCTCTCCCCTAATGCTCTTTGAACTCTTGTTCCTCTTTATTAATGCTGATGATAAGTATGATAAGCATTATTTCATATTGGTGTAGACTTGCTCCAAGCCCATCTAAATGTCTGTTAGTGAAGACAACAAGCCTAGGTATTTTATTGTCAAATTCTCAAAACATATGGTGAAGCTCATGATAATGTACTGTATTTTGAAATCCTTATCTATGGGTTTTTCGTGTTTACTGTTCCCTTTTATAGGGTGTATTTTTTAAATTTTGTTAACACTGGATTTACAAAATGTGCCATTAGATGTCATTTTTTTATGCTGTCATGGTTATGTGCCAACAGAAAATAAAGCTATTTTGCGTTTCAAGAGAGCTTCTTTGATTTCCATGGAATGAATTGACATCTTGTATTTTGTAGTGTTTCTCAGTGATCCTGTGTAAGCAGCTCAAGGCCAGACTTCAAAATCCTTGGGTCTGGAGGCTTAATGTGTGATATTTATAATGCATTGAAGAAAATATGCTATGTTGTGTGGCTCTAGGGTGCCCTTAGTTTTAAGCATTTGTAATTGACTCAAAGACTGGCCAAGTTGGCTTTAGTCATTTATTTCCTGCCCCCAACAATATGAGTGATAAAATATGGGGAAGGGTGAAAGTGTATTGATAGGACTGGAAGCTAGCTTTAATAATCCATTCAGTTATTTGTCTTCGGTATACTCATCCATTTGATTCCAATTGATGTAGCAAAAATAGTCTTTCATACTAGGGTATGGTTAAATTCATAAAATATGACTTTTAATTTATCCAGTTGACACTTTTGAGTCCCGTCTTTTATAACTTATAGAATTGTCTTACTCAAAATTTTGTTTAGAAGCAGAAGTCACTGTGGGTTACTACGATTTGGTGCTTAATAGTCTCTCTTTGATGGTCCTTAAATGTCTGCATGCTGCCTTTGTAGCATTATTTTCAATTAGTCAAGGAAATTTTGCCTGGCCTGCTGATCTAACTTTTCTGGTTATTAGTCAGCAGAGCAACTGGAATGCCAACTGAAAAGTGTGGATTGTATTTAGTTGAGGGCAGAATGTAGTTGCAAAGGAGTAATATCATTTTTCAAAGGGGAGACTGAAGGTTACAGGTAAGAGGGGAGTAATATAATAAATGAAGTGTATGTTTTGTAATTACTTGAAATTTTGGGAAATGAGTTGCATGGTTATCCATCAAATGTGAAACTAGGTTGACTGGTCAGTTGTTCACATAATTATGTGGAAAATCAGCACAGGTTTCATTTTTAAGAGTATCAATTGCCTTTCTATTACTTGGAGAATAAAGGTTGCTCAGTATGAAATAATCAAGCACTGGGCTTCCATTGAAAGGCATTTGGGAAATGTAAAAATTAGGAGCTTTGTAAGCTGACGAATAGAAAGGCTTTGCTGTAATTATATTTAATTTGCTCACATTTTATTGGTGATATGGATATATGAGAATCACCACTTAATTGTGTTTTTGTGTATTATTTCCATGCTTCAAGTACCACCAGAGAATGTAATTTAAGGTCATATATTCAATAACTACGCAGCTGGAAAATGTAAACAAATTATGATGAAGTGATTAAACTTTGTCGCAGGCAATCTCTTAGCACTCAATGAAGAGTAGTACATTTCTAGTTTATCTTTTTAGCATGCATTATTTATTCCTGAAGCTGGTGCCTTTTCTGATTGCTCTGAGAGATGGTTTGGCATGAAAGGAGGATTCAGCTGATCTTTAAGGAATAGGAACTTCTAACAAAAGATTAATAAACTAAAAAAATTATACTGACTTTTAATAATCAAACCACTTTACTTTTCCACATAAACTTACACACAAGTTTATGTGGAAAAGTAAAGGGGTTTGATTATTAAAAGTCAGTATGAAGCTTTTCCACCAAGTTACACCAGAAACTTTTATTTAAAAAAATTATTTTCAATTGTAAATTACAACTGTTCATCATACATAATTAATGTCTTCAAGATGAATTTGGAGATGTAGACTGGGAACATAGGCATTGACATGTAGATGATGGGCGACTTATTGAAATTTTATCAGCGCCGACAAAAGAAGAATTTGCCTCATACCTATGTTTTAGCTTTGCAAGGATAAAAGTTATTGCAGAAGTTCTTATTGATGCCATAAAATTGAAATTAGACCAGGAATGAGTGCACCATCATTTGGACAACTCCAATGAAAATACAAATGCAATAAAAATTCATAATACTTGGGGGAAATATGTATTAGGATAAGCACTATTTATGAGATTAATTGCAATGTAAAAATTGTCAACTTTAGAAAATTTTAGTTCTGCCTAAGTGTATACGGTTGGTAATTTATGTTATATAGTCAGTAGTGCAAGGTTTCTGAAGCCAAAGGTGCTAATAGAAGTTATGGGGTCTGAAACTTATCTATTTCAGAGAACAATCCTCGGAAAGCTAGCAGTACTTATAATTATGTTAAAAATATGAAACACTATTACAATATATGGAAGCATACTCACGCTTTCCTTTTGAATAAAATTTGAAGTTTCTGGGGAGCCTTTCCTCATTTGATTAATCTCCCTTAGGCCTAAAGCAGCAGCTGTTAGACAGCTTTTACCTCAACAATGTGATGAATTATTTGGTAGTGTACATCCAAAACCTACCTTAACTAGTAGATTACCCAAATAAATGCCATGAAGATACTTAATATTTATCAAATAATTAGTATCATCCAAAAATTATAATGGATTAAGGAAAGCCTATTTAACCAGGAAGTTCACTGTTGGCATCCCAAAGATTTTTGCTTGGACCACTCAGTTCAGTAAAGGAAACATTTCTTCTCAACTTAATTTTATATCACAATCCTCTATCAAAGCACCAGTTTCTGGTCAATATGTCAGTCATTCATGGCAATTTCAAGTCGCAAATTCCTTTGAAGTTATAATGCAACAATTTTAGAGTATAAATCATTCACCTTGACCAGGATTCGAACCTAGATCCCTCAATGTTCAGCTGAGTACTTCAGCCAGTTGAGATATATTGAGGTATCCTCCATTAGGGATGATTAGGCTTTACTAAACCAGTCAGCCAAGGGGTTGCAAGCATTGCTGAGCCAGTGTGATTAAGTTTTGCCAAAGTCAAGATTGAAGGCATGGGATAAAAAACATGCAACATATAAATAAATCAAATTTTATGCTGTTTATGGCATGAGAAAGCTGTGTGCAAGATGGGTGCCACATTTGCTCACACTCGAGCAAAAACAGTGTCGTGAAGATGTTTCAATTGTTTAGCAAAGTTTCACAGCAGAATATCTTCAGTTTTATAACCATGGATGAAACATGGGTCCATCACTTCACGCCCGAGACAAAAGAACAATCAAAACAATGGATTCAAAAGGGAGAGCAGGCTCCAAAGAAGGGAAAGACTGTTTCATCTGCAGGCAAGGTCATGACGTCAGTTTTTTGGGATGCCTGGGGGATAATTTTCATTGAACATCTTGAAAAAGGAAAAACTATCAATGGCGAGTATTGTACAAACATATTGCAATGTTTGAGCGAAGAAATCAAGCAAAAGTGGCCCCATTTGGCTAAGAAGAAAGTGTTTTTTCATCAAGACAATGCACCATCTCACAAATACGTTATGGTAATGGCCAAAATTCATGAATTAAAGTTTGAATTTCTATCTCATGCACTCCAGTCGCCAGATTTAGCCTACTTGGATTATTATCTGTTCACAAACTTGAAAAAATGGCTCCGTGGTCCAAGATTTTCCAACCATGAAGAAGCATGAGGAGCAAGACAGTTCTTATTATAAAAATGGTATTGTACATCGCTGAGAAAAGTGTATAGAGCTGAAAGGAGATTATGTTGAAAAATAAATACATTTTTTTCCAAAATTTTTGTATTCTTTTTTGGGTCAGGTACTCCTGGGATTACCCTCGTAAAGAGGAAGACCCAAGTTAAGTTGACAGAACAAGGTGAAAGAGGATCTGAGTGATTGGGGAAGAACTGAGGAAGCCCTTAACAGGGATAAATGGAGAGGGACCACAGACAGGATTGCCTAACCCAAAGGCATGGGATAAGGCAGAGAGAAAGAAAAGTTGGATCCTTGAACAAAAAGTATTACTGGTAAACAAGCAAATATATATTACAAAGTAATAGAAAGTCAGTTCCTGACATGACTTTAAATGCCAGCTAAGAAAATTACTGCATGAATTTATTTGAAAATAATAAATACTCTGCTCAAAATTGAAGATTAAACCTTATCTATTATTTGCGTTGAATGCATACTTATACGATACTTTCATACTTGTACTCTTACATTACACAATAAGTTCTAAACTAACAAAAACTTACATAAATGATTTCACAAAACCGAAATTTGAATGCTCTTATATATAATCTTCAGGTGTATTAAAAACAGAAGGATGAATTCCTTGTATACATGTTTTTAAGGTGGAAGGAGAAGACCATGAGGAGTAAGGTCAAGTATAGCAGGAAGGGGTAAAGGTTATTAGGAAAGTGGATTTATTTCATCAACATAGCTTTGAATACATTTAAAGATGAGGCAAAGTCATTATTTGGGCAATTAGCTAAAAGTATTTTGTATTGATTCCCAAAGAATGAACTTTGTCTTTAAAGTCACCAATTGCTTTGAAAAACATGCTGGTGAAATGAAAAGACTGTGTGGACCCTATGAAGGAAAATAGCTTACTATAAAAATTGTGACTGTGTTTAAGTAGGAAAAACTGGTCGACATTGTAATACTCAGACAAAAGAACACGTTAAGGCTCTTAAAAATAACCATGATGATAAGAGAAACTTTGCCACACATCAGTTATCATTTCAACCTTATCACCATAAGTGATTTTAAAACTAATCATTGCACCTTTTAATTTACTGATGTGAGGCTGACTAGAAAACTATGACCCTGAAACTACTCTTATCAAATATATTTGTTTCTTACATATTCCCATATCCTTATAAATGTGATGAAACAAGTTTCCTAGCCACCTTTGTCCCATCCTGCACTACATGACCATCTCCTCTTGTTCTTTAGCTCTATCCCCTTCCACCTTGCTAAGATGAGAAAATGAAAATATTTTTTTGATTTACTTCACTTGAAAATGCCAATGAAGTATTGAAACCCAGCTGGGTTGAAATTACTTTTTTGTTTGTGGTATCTTTGCAAAAGTTTATTTAAATCATTACATTCCAATACAATACCACACAGTTTAATAAGTAGATATGTTAGTAAACTCAAATTATCTGACTCAATTTCCCTAATGTAAAAAACCACTCTTTATTTTGTTCTCACAAGAAATGACGGAGTTCACAGCTTGAGTAATAAGCCTTTCTACATCACCAGAAGTGTTCTCCACCTCTCAAGTTCATTTAGTTTGATGTTCTCAATATCATACCATGTCAATGCACTAAAGCTTGTGGCAATGGCACAGATAGATAGAATTGGCAGATAGACTGGCACAGATAGGATAGAAACCTTTCCTTTCCGCATCTTTAAATTTAATTTCTTAGTGACAGCACTGCCAGTCATGCACATTACCGTAACTGCAGAAGGTATGCAATCATGTAGCCTTCTCATTAAAAGTAATATATTAATATTGATGTACCACAATTATCAATTTCATTAGAATTTTATTCCTCAAATTGTACTCAATGCCTGGTTCAATAAATAACCAGTTACATTAGACCAGTTTAATGGAAGTTAAATATTTTTCAACATCTACGAACTTTTTCCAGAAAATTCAAATTATTACATCATACAATAAGCTTCCTCTGCTATAATTCTGCAACTTGTGGCAAGTATGCTATACTTTTATTTCATCTTACATTAAGAAGTTAGCATGAAATAGTTTTTCAAAGTTCTTTCATAGGTTTCCACAATATGTTTACATGAGCTTCTTGGGTTATCACCACATTAGTTAACTTGGACTGACAACAGCTTCCAGCTGGAATATTGGCTAAACTGTTGTCAGTCCAAGTCAACAAACTGAGTGAAAACCTTATTAGTATGTAGAGCTCAAGTTTTTTATAAAATGCATATTTTACCAATATTCACTATTCCTTCAGTATCTCACCTTAAAAAATGGCAATACAACCTTACGTTGGCCATGAACTACGGAGAAGAAACATTTATACAGTAAAGAAATAAAAGAGGTTTCAAGAAATTGCAAATCAAATTTTGTGTAGGGTAGGTACAAATCTAATGATTTCTTAGATGAACACATTCATTACTCCTTTGGTACATAAACTAAAGTTGTGGTAACTAGCATAGGGACTAATAAAAATCAGCATCAAAATGAAATTATCACATCAAATGTACTGTTTAAACTTTATTCATAAACATGAAAACATTAACATTCAAACTTAAATAATATTACCTGAGAGAAAAAATTGTTTTCATATGAATTTGGCCGCAAAAAATTTGTATGAGATGATAAACATTTGTCTAATAATCTTACAACTGCATGTGCTTACATAAATGCATAATATGGGACCAATGATTAATTATGGCTCAACATATTGAGAAAATGCATTTATAAACACAAATGGTTCATGTAGGTACAATTGAAGTGGCTTTTATCCTTTGCCAAATGTGGTATTTTTAACTCAACTATCCAAACTGTCTTCTCAAGTGGTAATGAAGATAACAAGTTTACATGACAAGCCAAAGAAACAATAAATACAAATGTTTACACTAGCAATCACTTTAACAGTGTATTTTCCAAAGAATAAATGTCCTAACATTTATCCATTGTATCACAAATATTTGGCACATATATTAGAATGATAATCTAACAAAGAGCCAGTACATTTCCCTGGCACATTTATCCCAACAGTTGGCTGAATTCAGCTCACCATCTCCAATTCAAGTGACAAGTTAACACCTCTCCACTCACCCTATTCACTCTACCATTATCTTAATTAAAATTGGCAAATATTACCACACAAAATTTAACTGTTCAATCATAGATACAGTAACCATGTACTTAAATGAATAGATTCCCTATATAAAGATGTATATAACAAAGACGAGGAAGAGATGTATATAATAAAGAGAAAAATCTTTATTTAGCCAATATCTTAACAAAAAATCTCTAGAAAGTGGCCAAATCTGACTGCCATGCACATAAAATACATTGGCAATAATTTAACAGAATGTTTATGGCTTCTGACATAGAACATATTTAACAGCCCTGAAGAGGAGCAAACATGATCACAAGTCAAAGAAGAAATAATAGAATATGCAATCCAGTACTGATAATATATGCAAGACCACTTTACCACAAAATCTAAAACCATTTGGTCCCTTTCAGTCACTACACAGAGATGTTATTGTATTTGCTTCTGGAAGCTTTTTTGCATTACACTTCCACACCCTATACAACTAATTCTCATATGTACCTTAACACATAATATTTACTTCATGTGTATTAAACCAGTAAAATATGGAGTTAGATAAAAGAAAATAACTTGTTCATTTGTGCAGAAGAAAAAATTCCTGATTATTGAAACGTAAATGCATTGCATAGTCACACATGAAAATTTTCATTACATTCAGTGGATTGCCTAGTCTGGTGGATATACTTGCCTCAGCTCTGGTAAAATAACATAAGTGTGACCTATGTATTGTCTTGAGTAAAACATTCCTAAAAAATTGGAAATTTGCAAGAGTGAATGACTGTCAAAATCAATTCACCATCACATTTCAAGTGATGGAGTAAAAGAAGAGGTGAAATGCATTTTAGTATAAATACGTGGATTATAACCCAAAGGATTACAAATACCTTAAAGAATGATTATTTCTTACAAAAAACTGCACAAAATAAAATATTCAAGCAGGAACTTCATCCTTCACAGGGTAAACTATACTCTTTCTTGTAAAAATTTCTTTGGCTATGTGCAAAATCATTTGTACAAATTACATTCACAATTATAATCTAGGTTGCATATAAAGGTATTTCAAACACATTTCATCCTGAATGAATATGATATTGCCATAAACAATAACACTCAAACAATAGGCCAAATTTGTTTAAATCTCCCAAACAGTTAAAATATAAATGAAACATACATTCACTATTAGCAGTCATGAACTAAACCTACATTTAAAAAATATGCACCATACTCATTCTACAGAAATGTATACCTATATGAGCTGAATCATACCATATTCAAAGAAATTTCTGACATGTGGGTTCTTGGAAAGGCACACAAAAGTGAACAATATAAAAAAACCAGCATATATTTGCAACAAACAGGAAATGGAATCTATATCAGTGGCCCTACCACCTTCTTCACCCAATGGATGGAAGAGACTCCAAGTCCAATTCATATTTATTTTGCGTTGCCCATGGCTTTGGCACTAGGCTTATTTTATGCAAATATCATGTACATAAACATATCTAGCCTCAAAAAATCATATGAAAAGGTCTTGTCCCCAACCAATCCAACAGCAAAGCTACACCCAAATTACTGACTAAATATTCCTCTTAAATATGAATGATAGATTCAGTTTGATGTGGTGGAATTGTTCCATAATAACAGAAACTAAAAACTCTTGCAATTTTTCACTTAATAGAGATTTCTTTGCGGTGAGTTTCAATGTACTACATCATTTTCAAGTGCCTCAAAATGATGTAGTACATCAAAACCATTCACAAATAAATCTTTATTAGGTAGAAAATTGCAACAGTTTAGTCTCTATTATCCCTCAAAAATATTTAAATGCTCCATCTCCCCAATATTCCTAAGAACACAAAACCCCTCACTAGATCCTCTGGTTTCCAAAACCACTGATATCACATGATATACAAAATCAACCTGATATTTATATAGTCAGTGCCTCCTAAAATTTCTTCTTTTCTACTCCTACATACAACAACATCACACAGTACATTAAACACAAACTGCCTGGTTATCCACACCAACCAATGGACAACACCTAATCAAATTGAGAATAATGAACAAGTTCCCTGTAGTAATCAACAAGTCCCCTCTGCCCTCCCACCAACTGCTATCTATAACACCAGCTTTGATGATTTTCCATAAGTTCCTCATTCCCCTTTACAAACCCATTCCATTGCAAATAATAGAACAAGTATAACTACAGCCTGCCATGTTTAAAGTTTCACATTAATGCCATTCACCTCCAGCTGCATCACTAACCATTGAACTTTGTCCCTTTTTACTTATCCTTTACCCTCCACTCCCCATTACCTTCTTACCCCTATTCTCCCCTTCAATTCTCATCCAGGTTGTAATCTTAAACTTGATGTGGCTTGGCCCCCAGAAAATACTAGTATTCGGTTCTAGTGCATTTTTGTTTTAAAGTGTCCAGGAATATATTTAAAGAACATGATATACAAACAAGTATGAGTACATGGTTCAAGGGAAAAGAGAAGGATATCAATTGAAAGCAGAAGAAGATTTTCCTGAAACAAGAAATGAACCAAGGACTTAAGATCTCAAAAGATGCCCATATCACTAAGATATCCTATAAACATATATTTTTATGGGCCATGGGACCTAACCATGACTTAGAAGGGCAACATGGTAGATATATTTAAATTTATCCACAATCAGATATATATTCTAATATTTTATATCATTCTCTCTGGTGAGCCTTTCTAAAAACATACATATATACATACACACATTTCCAGAGATTTTATATACAAAATAAAAATTCCATTGCTCTATTCCCACTCACATAAGCAGAGCAAAAACATTAAACAAAAAAATAATCCCATTTTACAAATAAAAAAATGACTCAATTGAAAATTGTTGCATTAAACATGCAGGCATTTCAAGAAATAAAATCAGAAGATTAAAATTAACCTTCACTTCCAATTATTACAACCATCTTTAAGCAAAGGGCCCTAGAGAAATTGGTTAATTGTCCAAATATAAGTATGATTTGAAATTAGAAATACCCACTGAGAACTTTTGAAGAAAAGTTTTCATTTTTAGTAAGCACCACTGGTAAACTATTTCAACACAATTGGAAAGTGAATCAGTATGAATGTGCACACATACATGGCATACCAAATGCTATTGCAAATTTAATATTCCTTTATGGATCTGAAGCATTTAATGAAGCAAAATTATAAAATGATTAAAATTATGACATAAACCACTTGGATGTTCCAGGGTATGTATAATTTATGACAAAATTCAGTCTAACTACTTGAGTAAATGAATCACCTTATGTTATTCATATGTCACCAAGCTAATTTTTTTCCCATAAACTCAGTCAAAGGGACTTAAATTCTCATAATTAGCACAAGCAAAAATGCTAACCATCTAACAAAAAACAATCTACAGGTTAAAAGTCACAAAATATATCGCACAGCTGCAAATATTTGTCTAATCTTTATTCCCTGCAGACTATTTGGAGCATATTTTAAGGCCTAATTTCATCACATGCCACTGATATACATGCAGTAATATCACCAATTTGTTTTTTTCTAACTATATCCCAATACAAGTATTACTCATAGTACATCTCATTGACTACTTCATATCCATCTTCATCCATTAAACTGCAAGGCATTAGTGGTGCCACACCAGTCCATATTAAGTTTACACCCTGGAAAAAAAATCTCTATAGTAATGTAAATGCAATTTAATTAAATGGAATGAAAACCTTAAGAGTGTGTATATGCTCCTGTCAAGTTAAGAAAAGATGATTTTACATATGCATTAGACTGATTCCAAATCTAAAATGACTCCATTGGTCGTATTACATTAGACTGGCTAGTAATTTAAATTTCCACACAGAAAAATGAACATTTTTATACAACAATAGTATACTATAAGGGTAGAGAAAGAAACTTTGCACTTCCAGATAGATTTATTACTTCACACGACCATGTTTTTGATGCTGTGCATCATCATCAGGTGACATACATGAACAATTTTTCAACTTGTAGAGCCTGGCTTCAAGAGGTAAGGAAAGTATGGGGAGTAGAGGGCGTAAGTTGAGTACTGGTGCAACAACTTATTTGTGGGCTAGGAGAGGAAGGGGGTGTTTGTTTGCAATGATTTGACCCCCATTTAACGGAAGCACTAAGTTTCTTTCTCCATCCTCATCATGAAGGAAGTCCACAAAGTTAAGCCAGAAACTGTTATAAATATATTACACCACTTTCATCCCTTTAGAAAGTATAAAAACTTGGGAAAATATACACCATAGCTTCATTAATTGTGATATTATAGCTCATAGTGGTTGATCGATTTGCCAATAATGCAGTGAATTCATATTTCACATTTTTGTAAATAATAACTACGTGAGTTTAATATTTTACAAATACTAGTACATCAATTTTTTTTCCAAGTATAATTTTCAATTGATAAAAGGTATTTTTTAATCACACGGGGTTTTAGATTAATTAAAAATGGAAATAATTACAAATTTAAAAAATTGCCTACTAATTAAGTTCGTAGAACAATTTATGGCAACACTATATTTAGTTTGGCCAAATTTCAAATACAATCGCATCCAACCAAACACTGCCCACTCGAATCATCACCTAACCAATAATAAAATCACTAATTGGATGGAAGAGAGGTATGTTAGATACAGCAAGTGCTTGAGGGCTGCTGGATACTTTGTGCTACCCTAATCAGTGATAGCTACAACCACCAGGCACAAACGAGCATCCACTTGCACACTGTGACTGCGTGACTATCATTATTTCACTTAACACAATCATGGTATCGACTCAATGCCCGTTCTGCCCTATGTTCATAAAGTCCGTCTTGGGAAATGATAACTTTAACATCCAGTGGAATTGTTCCTTCCCTACCATAAATATGTTATCAGTAACCAACCCTGGCACTACTCTCCCCAACCTTCAAGTACTATCCATGTTCTTTATGCAGTTTTTAGCTCCACCGGAAATGATAAAGGATGCAAAAGAGATGAAAAATGATGCAAAATATCAAGGTTCATTGTGTACCCTGAAAAAGACATACTTTGGCTGCTCTGAAAAGCTAATATTCCTCATTGTAGGCATCCTGGGAGGAGTCAAAAGATCACCGATTGGTATATCAAGAGCATCCCAATCTGCCAGTAAATCATATGAACTCACATCAGGCATGCAGCAGGCCATCCTCCTGAGGTCCCTTTATCTGCTCCAAGAGTATGAGAGGAAAGCAAAGTAGCAAACTAACTAGTGGTGGTTACGGTTTTGGGCTCTTTGGATTTCATTAAATGGGAGATTTTGCAGTATTACGCACTACCCTTTGAATCATCATTATTGGATTTAGATTTGAATAAAGCTTTGTACAATACACAACAAAATAGTGGAGAGGGACCAAAAGAAAAATAGAGATTTAATGTAATTGGAAAGCAATTGCCATTCCCAAGTGGTGTTCCCTCTTGGTGATTTTACAAAATATGTTGTGGATCACTTCATCTCACACCCTCTGCAACACTAGTACCTGCTTAATGGCACCTTCAATTTACGAATGAAGGTTTCTACAGAAGTACCTAGCATTGGATCCTCTCAGTTATCCCCACGCCATAAACAAACTTCCTGTTTGTTCTTAACTTGGGGATAATGGAGTGAGTTGTCAGACTTAGTGACGTCGATGGTTTATTTTTGCACACACATCAGAAATTATTTATAAAAAGTGGATAATTATCCACCACTCCTCAAAAAAATAAGTTTGATGACCTGTAACTTTAGTTAATAACACTTTGGCACAAAATAATTTTTGATTTCTGGTAGTGTGTTTATTGATTAAATCAATCCTGCATGATGTTTTATCAATCACCTGATAAATAGGAATGCATAGATATAAAACTCGCTTCACTTAACGCACAGACAATTGACCATTATGAGCCAGAAACTTTGCTGCATTGAGACACCATAAAGAATGGACCATTTAAAAAATTAAGAAATTGAGAGGAGTCCAATTAATTAAAAACATAACCCATGAACACATAAACATAACTAGTAATTGTAAAATGCTAAGGCTACCCCATACATAAATATAGTGCCTAGGAATTGGAGTAACATGACAGATCTGTAGGCAGTTAGGAATAGTATCAAAGAATATTCACAATCGCAAATAAAATACAAGACCACAAACAAACTAATGTCCACACATAGGGGATCCTTAGCTACAATGAAAAATATTCAGTTTTAGCACAAACACGTTTTACTTAATTATATCAACCATTCAACATTATAAAAATACAACTCTACTAAAATACCTAAATAAAATCCACACATTAGACCTTTTAGCTTCACTTAATTTAAACAGTAATATCCAAATAGAGAACAATACATACCTCGCTGAAGGACAAATTTCATGAATAAATTCACTTTCCTTCAACTTTACTTGGCATGACTGAAAGTAGCACTCTTTATTGGAGTGCCAGTCATTGACATCAAAATTAGGGAAGAAGAAGTGTATTTCTCTAATTGCAGATTGTTCTGAATCTGAAAAAACATGGCAAAAGGAATGGGAAAAATTCACTTTCACTCCATGGCAAATTTACTCAGCCATTTGGACAATATATCATTGCAACTTGGGGGTAGTGAAGATCATAGCATTTAAATGGTTTCCTAGGCGTTTGTAATTAGTTTGACGCACCTGAACCATGAGCGGAATTTCTGGTATCGGTAACTCCATATAAAGCTCTAATTGAATTAGGGTACTCAGCTTTGGCTTGATAAACTTTAGCTGGTCCCAAGATGCGCCTCCACAAAATTACAGAATTAAATCCAGCCAGAACGTGTACATGTACAGGGCCACTGTCACAGGCAAATATAAAATGTTAAATATTTATCAAGCTAATAGGTAACTTTTTAAAAAACCTCAGTCCAACCTGGCTAAAAATGTTGCCAATCTTTCATAAAAGAATTTTCCCCTGTGTTCCTTATAAAACTCTTCTGCTTCTTCCAATGAAAGTTGTACCTCAGAGGTCCTTATCACAAAAAATCCACTTCGTAATATTCGATTTCTTATGGCCTATGAATAAATCATCTGTTAAAATAACACTTCACAAGTAAAATTATAAGATTATGTATTTTAAAAATGTTAACCTTAACTACATGAGGAACCTTGGTCGCATTCGGTTTGATGATAGCTAAAGTTAATTCTAAACACTTCATGTTCGCCGAAGACGAAACAGCCCAGCTTAAGCTACGTTTTGTGTCATACTGACGTAGCCCAAAATAGAATTCACGGATTCTTAATCCTAAAATCAGAAAAACCATTTATGCATTTCAGAAAACATATCAATTCAAAGGACACGATGAACAATCGATAAAAATTATATTTGTTGACGTGGTCATACAAAGAAGTTAGAGATTATATAGAAATTGAAGATAAATAAACTATAACAAGTCAAAGGTTAAACCGTTTGAACCAAGGGCGAAGGTTTATAAGGTTACTACGGTTCCGCAGTTATCTATTCAGTCTATTGGGTTGAGTGGCAGCACCAAACCACAATTTCTCGAGAATCGCGGTGGTACATGATATTAAACGTAAATATACAAGAAATAAAATAATAAATGTGCGCTAACTTGTTAGATGCCTCGACCCACAATTTCACTATCGTTTATTTTACCATTAAATTCATACAATGAAAATATCTCCTCCATTATTGAGGTACCACAGTTTGCTTTTCAAGCCAAAGGTGAACGTTCAAAACAAATTTTATAAAACGTTAGGAGGCTTAGGCTTTAAAATCAGATCGCCATACTTAATATTGTGAGAATTCAAATGTAAACCACATTTTATAACCTTTTTCCGTTCAATTTTTTTTTGTAATTCAGCGGAAGGTAGCACAAGGCATTTTTTATAACACTAAGCTAAAAATTAACATCCCATTCCACAGGAACGTCGCTCCCTCATTTAAGCTAATTATCTTCAAAATATCGAAGGACGGTTGGATAACTCGTGACCCTCGATACCCATCCGCCAAACAACCTTGGAATGAAAAAAAAACAATAACGCTTGACTCTTGTTTGTTCAAATGAAACGGATTGATCAGGAGCACCAACATATGAAGGATGCATATACATTGAGATGGCCGAACGAACTCGAATTGAACGCACGGATAGGCATTCTCAGCCAAGAGTTTGATCTTGCCACTTTGAGGAAGGTTATAAGCTTTGTTACCAATGCGAAACGTATTGAAGTTGACATTAGAGTTTAAATTCTACGATAGAACTGAGCATCGACCAGTTAATTCTGCTGCTAAAGATACATGAAATGTTCTAAATTTTTGACCTAAAATTTCTTTAAATAATATAATTCTAACTTAAAATTTGTGGTAACATCTAAAGGTGAAACAAATCAAAATGACTGGGGCGAGGAAGAAAACTTTTGAAATATAACCAACGTTCGCCCATACCACAATTACAGGATTCCACTAGCCCAGACGATTCAGTCTGTTCAATTAGCATGAACACATACTCATTGGCATTAAAATAACGTGAAAATCCGCTGCAAAATTACTACCTAGGTGCAGCACTATTCCATGTTACACATTTTCGCTTCAAAGAACTCCTGTCTAGTTATTGTTCCATGTTGGAAACGTTTTTATATTTTTTTTTCAAAATTTTTCCTTAGCGTAAAATTATTTAACTTGCATAAAATATACATTCATATCAAATACGGTGCTCGATCATTAGCCTACATTACTTACCTACCTTCAGTTAATTCATAATGATTTGCAAACGTATATATTGGACGAAATTGAAATTTAAGGCTGTAATAATTTAAGATTAAATATACAATAAAATTTAGATAGGCTTATAGCAAGTATTGTCAGTGTACAACAAACTTATACGAAGTTTAGTAATAAAACTAAAATAGAGCAATTCTGATGTCATTAGCTTTTGGCTAAAAATTGTCGACTAAGACTATTTTCCGGGTAAGTATTTTTAGCAAGGGCACGTTACATAACTTTACATAAACGTTAAGGTCCCACCAGATATTTTTCCAAAAGTGTGAAAGTACACCTAAATTAGAGAAAAATGTGTTGATTCTTTTGTCTAAACCGGTTACTTTGAATGTTAATGCCGAGATGAATTTTCCGAAATCGTATGCAGTTAATTTAACCGTCTTTGGGCACCTTGGCGATGCCGGTACATATGTAATACCTGTTAATGTTGGCAAAATTTGAAAGTAGGCGTAAACTTTTGACTACGTGGGCATTTAACTTTGGATTGTTTTGGACCATAACCTCGAGTATTAAACTCGAGGTTATGGTTGGGTCCTTGGAGCAGTTTTCACATGTTACCTATACGTAGAATTCCCCGCGGAACCGGTTATGGAACTCCTAGCTGGAAGGAACCAAGGAAGAGCAAACAACTTGCTCATCAGCACTGTTCAAGAGAGAGGTACAAATTATAAGTAGGTTGGTTATATGTAAAATGTAGATCCATTAATTTAATTACTTTTTCGAAACTGCAACCGAGAAAATAATAAATTAACAATACCACGCGTGACTAACTTCCAGAAGTGCGGGTACTCGAAGTGAACTGCGGCTACAACAATTTCCTTTCAACAAAAAAATATAACTATGACCGAATATTCATATGCCATACAGGCATATGAATATTCGGTCATAGTTAACCCTTCTTGCTCTAAAACGAAGCTACCAGACCGCGAATGTGTCTTCATTTTGCAGCACCGCAGACTTGTAAATCAGATGCTCAACGCCAGCGCATGAATTACCCAAATTATCTTTTGTTGAGTTTGTCCAAACATTACTGGATTTTCTATATTTGGCGATTACTTCTTCAAACAACATTTATTGGTACCATGACGTGAAAGTTTGAAGATTTTTCTTTTCATTTATGTACTCGCAATTAAAATACTACAATTACTTTTAGAGTTATAAAAAATTGGAACACAGATTGTTTTCCTTGTCCATTATTTTGATGCTATGCACAAACATGGATACTGAAATGTTGTCTTTCTATACAATAAATAAATGTACGTGGACTTCCAATTTTAATTAAAGAAGTTAAATAACACTTACTAACGCATGTTCATCCTTTTTACCGTGAAACACGCCCCAATTCACTTTAACAACAGCAAATACGTTCCTGTTAATGTCTGTCTCGGAAGAAAAATTTCTAAATCATGATATATATGTTCTGTTATACGTGAGACGTAAGTTCCCTGTACAAATTGAAGAGAGATTAGTTTTCCCCGTGAATGTCCTTATTTTCTGCATCAATGGTCTTTTATCCCGCAATTTGTTAATGTTTCTATCCTTTGAGGGTTACTACTGAAAATATGTCAGTTTGTCGCAGATATCACAGTGGTGCAGCCTCATCGCTTCCTGCCAATAATACTGTTCGAGTGACAATCGTAAACGATTGTCTTCAGAAAACCCTTAAGGACCATACCCTCTAATTGGTAAAAGATACCGTTTGACACAAAAAATATAGGTTGAATTTTTCGCACCAGAGCATTTACATGTTATTTAGCCTGGCCAGACCTCCCATATCATGCTAATTTTTTTTATCGTGGCAAATGGAAAGGTAGCAGAAAATATAATTGATCACTACAGACTATCACTTTCATGGACACAATTGAAACCATTGCAACTGTAGTCATGATCCAACAGTGCATGAGGACGACGGGGATCAAGGTAAGGATTTTAAAAATAGCGGTGACTTTGAACAATATCTAACCTAATAAACCCCATAAAATGTATGCCAATTAGGTAGATGGTGCCAACCAACTTGATTCAATTGTCGCATACAGCACTGCTGTATACATTCGTGGATCAAGAAGGCTATGATTAAGATACAGGCGCACTATTATCGCCCAATTACAGATGTGCTAAGATACTTTTGAAATCATTCATAAGTTTAAAAATAAAGTTAGACTACAGGCCCTCAATTATAATTTTTAAAAAAATATTTTGGAAGCAAATGTAAACAAGTTATGACAAGTTGGCTCTACCGCTCTATTAAAAACCTACGTACCCGTTATTCTATCCGGCTTTCGAGCGGATGATATGACATGCGGTACACAATACTCTGAGAACATTTATTTGTCAAATACTTGACTCTAAATACGAATTATGAAACGCATGACAATTTACTAACTTGAAACGAAACGACTTTACGGGCTTCGGGTGAATTAAAGTCAGCAGAAAGGTGCAGCGCGCATGCGTTAATTGCAGAATCGTTCAATATTATTTTCGAGTCAACCCAAAACATTGGAATTTTCAAGTTGTTGTGAAGATTCTCTCTTCTCCACGTTCGTATCTTGTCGGAGATCTCCTTCCGCGATCATTGACGTTTGTTCGGTTTAATCCATGCGCTTTTGTCAAGGTTCAATTAAATGTCATGAACAGTGTCCTTCCATCTGCTCTACTGTGTTTACCCAAACTTATTATGCTGTGCTATGTGGTGTCGTGTGATTTATTTTCAATGAACCTAGCTGTAAGCGAAGTCTTGAGATCGCGAGTGAATTAATATTTTCAGTCACGCGTGGGTGTGATTTCCTGAAAATAAAATAACTGGGGCAAAAATTTTCTCCCCAAGGCGACTTGAAGGGCATTGAAGTGAACATGTTCTAGTGGGTGTTTCATGGTGACAGATCTACTTTGTGTTGACGCTGTGAAATTCGTGTCGTTTATGATTTAAGAGTTAATTTTTACTATGCGTCAGTATTTTACCGTATAAACGGCGTCTGCTACTGTACAGTGACTATTAAGTATTGTAAAAATCTGGTAGGTCAAGCAATAATACTGTTTTTGGCAGTATTCATTAACTGTTCACCTCCTCGAGTGGATCCTGCGTTTCAACATTCGAAAAAATTATTAGCGACACGAATTTGAACACATTATATCGTGTTCATCAGCTAAAAACTTGTGTTTTGGTTCCTTGCTTAACACTGGCCCCGATTGGAAAGAACTTAGGTTTAGGTGGTGGCATGAGGGCCGATCTGCAGTCTTTTATACGCCACACCTCCTCTGACCACTTCTCTGAAGGAAAACGAGTTAGAAGTGCCTTGCTGTAGCAAATCATCGAGATAATGTTCGTGATTTCAATGTTAACCTTCAGGAACGAGCCTTAGTAAAACTCGGGCGGTGCTAGGATCAGACATACACAGTTATCACTATTTCACACCTTACACATTTTACCCTCAGCTGGTTAGTGAGATGATCATTTTATATTATATTCAAATGAGTTTAACCTAATTTGTCTGTGACTGTTGAAATATACATTTTACACACTGTCGAAGAGAAACGATATTAACGTTTAACGTTCTGGAAATAAGGATCAGATATTTCATTCGTTTATTTTCAGTGCAAATGTTAATTTCAAAAGCATACTGCAGTTACATCCCATGAAGGTATATCAAGAAGCATTTTCTTGAGTACCCTAAATTTCTACTGTCCTAGGTGTCTAGGTACTTAGTGTCTATTGTACTTTTTCAGTGTTAGATTTGTTCTTCTGCAGTACTTAATTGCTAGATTTGTAATAGAGATTAATTTTACCATTTGTGTGGGCTGTATTATTTCTGCGAAGTAGTGAAGTTTATATTGCTATCTGCAGTCTCTCAAGGTAGATCTGAGGCCATATGCTTGAAATTTCAACGGTGTGAATAATTTTCTTTGTACTTAGTAATATTGTGAGCATATTGTCTCGTATCTTGTTTGGAAAATACTCGGACGCGGCGAAAGGTATTTATAGGCGAAGAAAGGTCAGAGGAGGCCTTAAGGCATAAGTCAAGATGGCAGGAGATGTTGGAGAAGGAAGAAAGGGTACTGCCTGTCGGGGAGATCAACATGTGGGCACCATTCAGCAACCCCTGAAGGAATCTTTTGGTAAGTAGGATAGAGTGGTTGCCACGTGCTTAATCGTAGAAATGAAGAAAGGCAGAAATTCAAATATTTTCAATGGTATGTTTTTCACAAATATGATCAATATGATTTAAAACATCAATATGTTATTTTTGAATTGTAAAATTTGACAAATTCTGTCTCTTACCAGAGTATAGGCAAGGTAAGCAGTAAACTTATGAATGTAAGACTTAATATAAAATTAAGTCAGCATGCGAAGCAATCATAAAAAAACACACTTATTTAAATTTTTTATTCTGTGAATTGCACTGTTACAGGGTCAACTGCAAAACAATTTATGCCATTGATAGTTGCCCTTGTTGGCCTCCCCGCACGAAATAAAACTGCAATTGCTCACAGCCTCGCAAGGTACTTGTGCTGGATAGGACATTCTGCTAGAGGTAAACTATTGATATCTCAAATATATTTGTCTTAATTTCTAGAAAAATGGGTCATTCCATGTGGCATCACCTAATTTTGCAATAGCTATGTGCCCTTGTGACTCAGATTTTTTAAACTGTTTTTCTTGTACAGGTGTACTTGATTTATAATGAAATTATTGTATTTAAAATTTATTTGATGGTGAAATGATTTCTGCATTTATTGTTGAATAAGGTAGTTTCATTCAAAATACATTCTTTCTTTTTCCACGTTAGAATATCTCTTTTGTGTGTACTACCATGGAAAAAAGAATTACAATGAAAAGCCCGCTCAGGAATAAGAGTGCTAACAGTGCTCATTTTTGGGAGAACATTTTGTTGCATGTATGTTTATTAATATTTTTCTCAAGCATGAAAGTGCGGAATAGTAAGTCACCTAGAAGAGTTATGCAGTGAGATTTCAGAATTAGATAAAGTTTATTGTTCTGATAACAACTAGTGTGCATTGTGAAATGGAGCTATGTAAAATTTCAAAAGAACAGGAGAAAGCCTTTCATGTTAGATAATGCGTTGGAATTAAATGTTGGCAGTTTTTACACTCATCACTGGAAAGGGCATACATGAAAGTTTGAGAAGTTTGAGCCAGAGGCATATGAGTCAGCCTCCCATGCATATATGAATACTTCTATAGGGAGAGGAAGGATGTGAAGGGTTGAGATCAAGATGACATAGGATTGAAAAGGAGGGGATGTGGAGATTTTCCCTTTGGGGAAATATGAGGACATATATATGTGTGTATATATCGTATGGTAAAGAACTTAGGCCAACAAGGTTAGACATAGAAAAGGAACATGACATTGAAGAAGGTAGCTTAGGTCCAGGCATACTCGACGATGAAATAGAAAGGGCATTAAGGGAGATGAAACCAAATAAGACCGTGGGGGTAGACAACATTCCTTTGGAACTACTGAAATGTTTAGGAAAATGTGGGAAGAAGACTATATAGACTGATTCGTAGTATCTATGAGGAAGGAATCTGGCCGGAAGACTTTGTGAGATTAGTGTTAGTTCCTATTCTGCAAAAGGTGAAGGCCACATCATGTGAGGACTACAGAACAATAAGTTTGATATCCCACGCAGCTAAAGTTATTCCCAGGATCATCAACAAAAGGATAGAGAGTAGGGCAAATGATTACTTAGGGGATGATTAGTCTGGGTTTAGGAAGGGAAAAGGTAAGCGTGATGCTATTGCAGCAATGAAACCACTAATTAAGCGGAATATAGAATACAACCAGGACATATATGCCTGTTTCGTAGATTTCAAAAAGGCATTTGATAGAGTGAATTGGGAAAAGCTAATGCATGTATTGCAGAAAATAGGAATGGATTGGAGGGACAGGAGACTGATCCGCAACTTGTACATGTCTCAGACTGCTCAGCTGCGAGTGGAGAACAGAGAGTCCAGATGGGCAATGTTAGGAAGACGTGTAAAGCAGGGTTTCCCATTATCACCGGTGTTGTTCAATGTATATGTGGAGGAAATGATTAAAGAGGCTTGGGAAGAACTGGAGGTAGGAATGAAAGTAGGAGAGGACTTTGTAAAATCGGTTAGGTTTACTGATAACCAAGCATTAGCTGCTCAGTCAGCCAAGGGGTTGCAAGCATTGCTGAGTGAATTGGAGTTTCAGTGCGATAGATATGGGATGAGAATCAGTATTAATAAAACAAAAGTTATGCGATTTTCCAGAAAGAAAAAGGCTTAGCTAAACATTAAAATAGGAGGGAAAAAAATAGAGCAGGTAGAACAGTTTATATATCTCGGAAGTGTCTTGGACCAATACGGTCAAAGTAGTAGGGAAGTAAGGAAAAGAATTGCGCTAGGCAAAGAGGCTTTTTCAAGGAGGAGGGAGTTGATGACAGGGATGTTGAGTAGGGAAATTAAGGAAAGACTAGTCAAAACTTTGGTATGAAGCGTAGCAATGTACGGCGTGGAAACGTGGTCACTGAAGCAGGAGGATAGACGTAGATTGGAGGCTTTGGAATTGTGGGTGTGGAGAAGAATGGAGAACGTGAGATGGAACAAAAGGAAAACAAATTAGGAAGTACTGGGGCTGGTGGGTAAAGAGAGGGGTTTGTTGGGAGAAATCCTATGGAGGCAGGAAAAATGGATGAAAGGCATATTGAGCGGCAGTGGGATGTTGAAGAAGGTAATAGAGTGGAGAATGTTAGGCAAACGAGTAAAGGGCAGGAACAGGTTAGGTATGTTGGACGCGATGAAGGGAGGAAGGAAGTAAGTAGAGATGAAGAGGGACCTAATATAGAGTAGGTTGCTGGATTATGTTTTGTTAGGAGTCACAAAATATTTATTTGGTAGTTGTGTCATTCCAAAACCTACCTTAACCAGTAGATTACTTAACAATAATAATGTGTGCATATATATATATAATATCAGTCGGTTTGGTAGGTGACGGTAGAGTTCACCCAGTACTAAGCCCGACGGCGTGTGAAATTCACACATCAGGGTAGGGGGGCCAGTTCCTTTCACTATGCTGGTTATGGTTTCCCAGGAATATCTGGTACCCGAAGAGTCACAGAGCTGCAGGTGCCCAGAGAAGCATGCCCGGGAATCGAACCCAGGGCCTCCAGTCATTAGACAGGGTCTGTTTTTCTGTGAAGGGAAAGAAGACTTCCAGGAATGGAGAGTGCTTTTCAAACAATATATCCTTTACTAAATGTCCCTTCTTCAAATTTATTTTTGTCTTCAGCTCTGCTCACTTATCCACCTTCCTCCCTTTTTCCATTAGGTGTAGCAACTCTGGGAGTAATCACTCCAGTGATTTTCCTCCTAAAGATGTATGTGTGTAAACCTTCATAAGTATATGTATTTGCGGAAAGTATTTGTACCTGAAAAAAATTATGGAAGAATGCAGTGTTCCTCATTTCAATTTTGGTATCCTTTTTGGGTTTATTTTCAAGGTCCAATTGACTCTTGCTCTTGCTTAACTATTTCCATGCATTATTTTATTGTATTAAATAACTTCAACTTGGCATTCTCTCAAATTTTTCATATTTATTTTGTTGTATGCCTTCTCTAAGGGAGCAAATGCACAATATTATTTTCATTATTTTTCCATTGCCCCTGATTCAAGCATAAGTAATCCTCTATTAGCATTCTTACATTATTGCTTTCTGTTTTCATCTTTTACTCTCCATAGGTAATGCATTCTAATCCATCTTGCCCCTTACTTTCTCCCTGATCTACTTCTGAGACTATCAAGCATTAGTGGTCTTTCCCATTCCCTCATTACCTTTCTGTCTTTTGAAGCACTTTGCCTTATATCATACTCATTGAAACTATTCACAGTGTTAAAATAACTTATTTGTCATGTCTAAAAATGGGTATGTTTTAGTCACATATCTGTTATATTATCCAGTATACATGGACATAGGTGTTATCATTTTCAAATGGTCTCTTTGTTTATTTATTTTTAATTTCTAGGAAAAAGAAAGATTGATGCTTTGAATTAGTTTTTATTTCTTGGAAGAATTTTTCAATAATCTATTTAACATAACTCACCCTTGACCAGAAAGGAACTGAATTAATTCTATAGTATATGTGAAAGCTAATTATACTAAGATGTATAATAAAAAGTTAGCTTGGCAAAGCCATTATTTTGTGCAAGCACACACTCAATTCTGCTCTTGGTCATCTGTCAGGACGAGTTTTGCACAAATCTTTTGCATCGCCAAATGTTCAGTTATGATGGTGTTCACTGTATTCTTATTTATGCCAATACAATCTGTGATCATTCGCACACTTAACTGACTGCCTGAATTCAGCACTTCATGCACATGTCAGGTAAAAATTGTCACTGATACTTCTTATACAAGCCTTGTATGTTCATCTGATGTGCCCCATCTGAGTTGGTAGAGATTCAGTGGATCTAATCCTCAAAATGGCACATTTTTCTGTATTTCATTGAAAATAATTCTAGAGAAATATTTTATCTTAATGCCCAATGTTAGCTTCTAGCATTTACTTACCATCCATTGAAACAAACTGCTAAAAGTAAAAGTTTTGGTGAGGTATTGTTTTGCTGTTGCATGTTGTGGCGTTATTCATACAGTATCTGTTTTTATATCTGTAATCAGTCATCATGTACTAGTAGTGGTAATCAGTTTGTATTTCAGTCCTTTATCTGTAGCTCATCATTGTTTCTTTCCCTACCGATGTATAATTATGTCTTCATAAATATCTCCTTAGCTTGAGGGATGCAGTTTTTGGAAATTGTATCGTGAATCGCTTAGATTTTGACTTTATCTGCACATTCTTTATTCAGCATTAGATTTAACTCAACTGTACTTTGAAATATAATACAAAAAACAACATTGTTAATGGACATTGATTGTCATCATCATATGTAATCAGAGTAATACATGATCAGCGAGAAATTTTTATTGAATTTTATTGGAAAATGAAAAATACTCTTCATATAAATTATTATTTACTTTTTGGGAATATTTGCATTAATTAATTTATGGTTAATAATTGCTGTATATTATATCTGTAGGAGTTATAATAATCATTTATCTCCCATTTGAGGTTGATTATGGGTGATATAGATTGAGCCTTGTTAAGTTCCCTTGCCTCTCCTAACAAAACCCAACCTGGCATCCCGCATTACAATGGACCCTTATTCAATTCCGCATACTTCCTTCCCCCTTTCTCTGTAGCATGCCTATCCTTTTCCTACCCTTTCCTTGTTTTATGAACACTCTCCCCTCCATTACAACCTTCAACAACCCACTACCAATCAAAATACCTTGTGTCCACCTTTCCTGCTTCCTTTAAATTTATGGAATGCAAATGTTTAACACATATATACTATACTTATGGAGAATTATATATGATGTCTAGAAAATATTGGTGTTTTGATTATTGCATTTCAAGCCATTGATATAATAAATGTTCCATCATTTATAATATTTAAAAGAATTCTTGAAGTAATATTTGTAAGCTGTGTTTGCAATTTAGGAGGTGCAATGATTCTATACAAGATATTACTTTGTGTGTATTTTGATGGGTCATACTTTCTACTCACTGTTCCTTAAATGAGCTTTGATTTTTCGGAATTTGCTGCAAACACATATGATTGAATTTCAGAAATACCTTGCTCAAATTTGACTTACCTGAAAAATTAAAAATTTTTTTCAGTTTTCAGTGTGAGTGATTACCGCCGTAAATGGACAGAACAGTATGACAACCATGATTTTTTTTGTCCTGAAAATGAAGATGCAATGGAGCTACGCAAAAAATGTGCTCTAGAAGCAATGAGAGATGCTGCTAATTGGATAACCTCTCAGCATGGTGAAGTGGCGGTAAGAAAATGAGAAAATAATTCATTATGGGATACTAACCTATTAATACCATGAATGACTAACATATCAGCATAACATACCACGTCATAATTTCATTTTCTATATATTAACACATTTGTAGGTAACGTGGTAGGTATTTTTTTTTTTTTTTAAAGATCAAGTTTTAACCTTTCCAAATACTTAAAGAATAAATGACTATTCGTCCAAACTGCATAAGCCATTAGTAAGTTTTTATGCATACATTTTGGAACTCTTTTGTCCCTAAATGCTTTATGTCAAGACATATTGTGAAGACTTAAAACATTGGACAGATGTAATTTTATTTTAATAAATTTACTCAATAATTTGTCAAGCAGCTCATTAATTGGTGTTTTGGTCATTTTATAGGTAATGGATGGAACCAATTCAACTAGATCCCGAAGGCAAAGTATATATCAGATGTTCCATGAACAAATGGGCTGGAAAGTTTTGTTCATCGAGTCAACAATTGATGATGAAATCATATTAGCAAGAAATATGGAGGTAAATGTCAAATTTTGATAATTTCTTCATAATAGGCATACATGCATTTTTCATAGTTAATAATTCAATGTAAGAAATAGACATGTAAAAATATGTCTAATTGGCTTAGGTTATTGGTTTAAGTTACATCTCAAAAATGCACTACAGAATTTACATTATGTGCTTGTGTAACAAGTGTTTTCTTCATGACCCTAGAATTTCTCTATCTTTACAGTGTCATAACTATAAGTTTTCACTCCTGTCCAATTAAGTTCCTCCTCCTTTTCAGTACCCCTCATAGGATTCTCTCTTCACCCATGCTTCACGTACCCTACTAGTCCATTTATTTGTCCTGTCAATCCTTTTTATTTTGATCATTCTTCTGTAGAACCGTGTAGCCTCCAGTTTTCTTTTCTATGTGGCTCTTATTGTCCATGGCTCACTACAGAAAGGTAAATGTCATGTATCAATTTCAATGAATGACCAACTACCTTCTGTCTAGTGTCATTAGCTTTAGTGTATTTTCCTGAGACACTTTCTTTACCATCCCTACTCAGTTTATTCCTTTTGCTTCCTCCATTGCCAATAGTCTTACCACCTAAATGGCAAAAGCCTTAACTTGTTGCAATGTGTCTTTCCCTAGACTTATTTGAAGATTATCTTGTTTCTTTTGTGGCTTCTAATAATCCACTCTTTCTATTATACCTTCTCTCTGCGATTGAGCTTATGTTGCTAAGATTTTCCATTTCTTCCTGTATTGCTCATTGGAATGCCATTCTTGACTCTGTTTATAAAATTGTAATGCAGTTGTTAAGTATGTAAATAAGGATATAACCAATAATATCTATTCAAAATCAGGATTGTACCCAATGGTGGTGGTATCACCATGACTGTAATTTATTTTGCTGAAACTTTGCAGTGTCATATTTAACTTTTATTGGTACAATTATGGGTATTATACAAATTTTAAACATTTAATTAATGTACTCCCCTCATTGTACTTAATTGTATGTGGCATACTAATGCGAAAGTATGCTTTTTATACATTATGACCACATTTTTATATAAACAGTGGTACTGTTACATGTCCATAATATGGGTACTTCATAGATTGATTTCAAGTGACCATGATATTTTGTACAATGCATTTTATTCCAAGTACATTTTGAAAAGCTTGGTATCCCATAGATCCCTTACAACGTACATATGTGAATAAGCATAAGTGTGTGTACATAGAAGTGTTTGCACATACCCACATGCACACCCACTAAATCACCTTTATTTATTGAAGAATCACACAATGCAATGAATTACAGAACAATTGATACTTGTTGAAAAACTATTATCAATGTTTGAAAAATGTCTTGAACATAGAAATTAGATGTTTTTGAAATTTTTAACAGGTGAACCTGAGATTTCTTGCCTTGATTCATAAATGCAAGCATTTTATTTCTTTTGTAAAGGAAACAAGACTCAACAGTCCTGACTACAAGGAGATGAGTAGAGAGAAAGCCATTAATGACTTTCAATTGAGAATAAAGCATTACTTAAATTTATTTGAGACCATAGATAACAAGAATGAGGGAGATTTAAGCTACATCAAAATTACTAATGCTGGTAAGCATTTCATGTTTGTTTAAGGCTGTATGTGTATTTATCAACTGGTCACTGAATGCATGCACGTAATTGTTGAATGTCTTCCAAGCCAGGAGGTATGTGCTCTAATGTTATTAGATACTGCTAGTAATTGAACAGGATGGTAAGAGATTTGGCTAACTCAGTGTGTGGTATTATAGAGCAGTACTTGTTTTAACATGCACTAGAAGGTGTACATGTGTCTAATGAGCTCTGAGATCAGCTTGTTTACACACACACACACATATTAGTGTCCTATCCTTCCCTTCACCAATGTTTCTCTATTTTTCCTCTTACACTTATTCTCCATCTCAACACCCTACCGGTCTACTTTTTCCCTTCTTTTTATGATGAATGACTTTGATCCTACATCATTTTGGTTATGCCTTATCACAAAATTCTCTCTCAAGCTCGCTTAATACACCTGCCACTCCAAATTTCTTTCGGCATGCATTGCATTAAGCATTGTCCCAATGGTTTATGCATTAAGTTCCCTATATCAAGCCTACCTCCAGCCCTACATCCCAGTCTACATGCAGTGAAGTTTCACCAGTCATTTCTTTTTTGCACGTTTATCCGTAATCAATATACCAGCCTAATGCACAAATACCACAATTCCACGCATTCCCTCATTAACATTATTTCTCTCACTTCCCCAAATCTCCTCTCCTGTGTTAGCGGAATCCTTAAATCGGCTCTCCGCTCCGTTGAGTTCCGACGCAGAAAAGTCCTGACAAAATTCTCCAATCTTTGTGCTTCTTATTTCCAGCAGGGCCTTGCCTTACCTCTCCAACTTGTGAAGCCTAGCCCTCCTTCCCCACCCCTTCACCTCCACAAACTGGATTTAGCTACTATTTTCCACCTCCCCACTGATTCCGTGAACTGTTCCGATTCAGCATACTCTACCGAGCCATCACAACCAACAAAACCTTTCTCAATCCACCCCTTCCCCGCCAGTCGACCAAGCAATAGATACTGTTGAACCTCTCATGTACTACCCTGAACGAGCAGCAAATTTCACTTCCAGGAAAAGGCCTCTCATTCTCCCCACCCCCAAGGTCAATCATGTGACCATCCTCTCAGGCACTAGAAATCTAAGATGGCGACACAACCCGCCAATTCTCATTCCCCCACTCTCACACAGTGCCCTGACTAAGTTCTGCCCACCTTCCCACCTGGAACCTAAACCTCTACCTCTTCTAGTCCCTTTTTCCTCAACTCTCTGAGCCCTAAACCTAACCTGGTCATCACTTCTGCTGACAAGGGTTCGACAGTGGTAGTCCTAAACACTGCTGGTTACCTAAAAGAAGCTAACGGATTACTTGCAGACACTTCTTCCTGCAAACATATTCCGGCTGACCCTAACCCCGCATTCCAAGATGAAATTATCGCTTTCCTCCGTGAGAATGGCCCTAATGAAAACCTACCCCCAAGTGACATCTCCCTCCTTTCACCTTCCCATCCAGACACTCCCCACTTTTATATCCTTCCCAAGATCCACAAACTGGAAAACCTAGGGTGCCCCATAGTCTCCTCCCAAAACTCTATGACCGAAAGAATGTTCGCCTTCATCGACCACTACCTCCAACCTTTAGTTCACTCATTACCCTCCTATATCAAAGATACCTACCACTTCCTCAATTTGCTCCACTCAATTTCCCTCTCTCCTGACACCGAGATCACTATGGCTACAATTGATGGCACATCCCTATACACCTCCATTCCTCACCAAGAAGACCTTGCTTGCCCATGCCACTTCCTCTCCAAATGCCCTAGTCCTCAAATTCCCAGCACCGATTTTCTCATTGACCTGTCCTATTTCATCCTCACCTGTAACTCTTTTTCTTTTAATAGCAACAATGATTCATCATCTCTTTCTTTCACCTCCAACATCTCATCCTTACATATCGCCTTCCTTGATGTTAATATTTCCCTAACCATTAACAAATTTCTGAACTCGGTACATACTAAACCTACTAATAAACAACAATACCTTAATTTCAACAGTTGCCACCCCTACCATACCAAATGCTTCCTCTTTTACACCGAAGTTGGAGCCATCCCGAATCCCTCGACAAATACCTCAACAACCTTCACCACTCCCTCCTCCAACAGGGATACCCAGATTCTCTCCTTAACAAAAAATCCTAAAACATTCCTATACCCCCAAGCCTTCCTCAACCACAGATTCCCTACCTCTCTCAATGTGTACCTACCTACTTCCCTGGCATTCAGTCCCTCAAATTTATCCTCAAAGACCTGTACCCCATCCTAAAAAACCACAATGTTTCGTCCAACCTTCTTCCCAAATGCCCCTCTGTCACCTTCAAACAGCCCGTCAACCTATCAGATCTCCTTAAATCCACCAAGCCTCCTTTGCTTGCGAGCAAGATACAAAACTTGTCCTATTTTCACCACTCCAACCCTCTCCATCCCACCTTTTAACTCTCTCCTGCCCTTCCCCCACTCCTCGTGCACATCTCAGAATGTAGTCTATCTTCTGACATTTAAACTGTAAAAGGCCAGTGCTCCACACCCCTGTACCTCAGGATAAACAATCATTGTGCCTCATGTAATCCCTCTTCCCCATCCGTGGGTCTTCCCATCCTGAAACATGCCTCCTACCACAACACCCCCTTCAACCAGTGCTAGAGTGTTTCTGTTCAAGCATCCCTTCCCCCATCTGATAACCCTGTAAAATTAAAAACGATGGAAATGGCATTTATATGGCTGTGCAAAGTCTATCAACATCCGGGTCTAAATGTCGTTCACTAGTTATAGAGGGTTGAAGTGGATAGGTGTGGAATTTTTTTATGCGGGATAGTAAGATATTTTCTTCATCCGCATGTATTTTGTTATTCTTGGCCTGGGTTTTGACTTGCTTAGTCCGGATGATGACTTTGCAAGTTGACACCTGGGTCGTGGATGTTGTAATATCTGTGGATAAACTGTTTTCTGTGCCGCTCGGGAATTATTTCCTCATCCTCCCTCTCATTCCTATCCCATCTGCGCTCCCCTCTGGCCTCCCTTCTCCCTTTCCCAGTCCTAACTAATTTTCTGAGGAAGACGGAGCTCAATTCCATCAAAATTATCAAGAAATAATGTGTGAGTGTTCCTTTTATGTATTCTCACATTGTGTGTTGCTGTCAAAGTTTTTTTATATCCAGAAAAAAATAACTCACTGGCTCAAAATTGAAGAAAAAAGGGATTGTATTTGGGGAATTTTGTTTTTTTTGTAAGATTATTCAACAAAATGAGTATTTTTGGGTTAGAGCAGTAAAAATCTGCTTGCTTTTAGGCTGCAGTCAGGGAAAGAGCCACACTTTTCATATTCTGGGTCTAGGTTTTCTATCATTAATCCTCATTTCATTCCATGCAATGGTTTCAACTTTTGATACCTTAACTATTGAAATGGATGGAGAAGTGCTGGTCTCATCAATCATCTAATTTTTATGCATTTAGAAATACACTGCTACTTTATGCCTCAATTTGGACAGCAACTCCTTTTCCGTTAATTTGATAACTATTTTGTGATAATTTGGTGCCCAATTACCTGGTATCACAATAGCTCATTATTTTCTTCTCTCTGTACTCATGTTAAAACTGTCCCTGAACATTTGCAATAAGAAAACATTTTTAGCTGGAGTGAGCTATTTTGAAATGCTGTCCTCCACTGCTGTTATTTCTTATGCTTTGGTATTTTACCAAAACTTTGAAACTTCTCAATTAGACCTCATTCATATTAATAGGGCAGATTAGCAAATATAAAGTGAAAATGTTTCCCCTTTGTTACCATAATTGTTCCTCAGCAAAGGCTTGGTTTATGTGATTCAATCAAAATGCTTTTTCTACAACCGCTGAGTGTTAGTATGTGGCACCCCTGAAATTATAATGATATTTTTGTCATTCAAACACTTAATAACATAATGGTGAAATGGCCATTTTAAAACTGTTTAGTGTGAAATATGTTGTCTTTTAAAATATTGTTCATTAATGAATGAATGCATTTAAAAAATATTGTTTTCTTTAATCTAGGTGAAAGTATCCTTGCTCACAAACTGAATGGACATCTTCAGAGTAGGATATTGTCTTTCATTTCAAGTTACCAGCCCTCGCCTAAGACAATGTACTTTTCAAGAGTAAGTTAATAATCCAATGATTTTTACCTAAATCACAACATATAATTAACTAGTACAATTAACTAATCAATTATTTCACTAAAATTTATCCCCAGCATGGAGAAAGCGAGTTCAATGTTTTGGGACGAATTGGTGGAGATGCAGACCTCTCCCCTCGTGGCAGACAGTATGCTGCTTCCTTAGCTCGCCATATCAATGCCTCCCCACCACCAGGACTCCACATCTGGACGAGTGAAAAACGCCGAACTCATCAGACAGTAGCTGGAATCAATGCATCTGTTGAACATTGGGCTGCTTTAAATGAGCTAAATGCTGTAAGTCTATTGAAGCTTGAGCTAAAAATTCAGATTTAATTATTTTTAAAATTGGAAGGATTGCCTCAAAATGTTTATTTTTCAATCATACAGTGTTAAATCATTACGTTCTGTGTGTTAAGCTCTTTGAGTCTGATATTATACATTATTACATTCAGTAGTACCTCTCTCTGGTATTAAATATGATGAAGCTTTAAATAATATATTTAAAAATAATACAGTTGAATCACAATTTGGATTAAACTCATGCAGCATGAAAAAGGTCCATAAAAATGATTTTGCACTTCAGTGGTCATACCACCTTTGCCAGATAAAGAGAATCGTACCTCGGTTTCCTGGGTGGGAGTAGAAAGGGAATGAGGAAAGGATGAGGGGTGGGAGAGTGTAGAGTGAGAGGAGGTGACAATGGGTATTACTGCTGTTTAGTGAGCCAAGGTAAGCCCAGGTGGTTTAAATATTCAGAGTAACCAGATGTGTGCCATCTTGTGGGTCTTTGCCTCAATGATCTTGGTGGATAGTGGGAGGTTTTCAACTATTGTCGGGTGCAAGTGTTGCTTTCTGTTTCATCACACATCTCTTCCCATCCCAAGCTGCATGTACCAATGCAAATGTCATACAATTCCTGAATGCATTGATATTACAGTAATTGTAAGTTTTTCAAGTAATGAAAAATGAACAAACTGAGTAGTTTCAGGGGTGATGCAGTGGAATCCGATCTTAATAAAGAACAGATAGTAACACTTTTCCACTAGATAACAGAAATTGAAACTGAATTATCTAATGGAAAATTATTGCTGTCTGTTCTTTACTTTATAATGAAAAATGGTAAAATCACTATTATTTTGTGTATGGCATTTAGTATGTTCCTTATGCCTCAAATAGAGTTATTGAGTTATCAGTTATTCAACTGACCATATTTATCAAATGAGTAAAAGCACTTAACCATAAGCAAAATGGGAACTGCATATGTAATATATATATATATATTCTTCAGGTCAGACTGACCTGAAGAAGGCCGAAAGCTTAAATCATCTACAGTGTGAGTGTCCTTTTACGTTTGTTATCTGTTTTATTCTGTGTTCTATTGTGCCGTCCAAAAGTTATATATATGTATATGTATTTTCATTACTTTAAAAAACTCAAAAACTCGTTTAGTGGCATAATATCCTCAAAATTTCTGCTAACAAAAAGTCAACAACTGGAGTATTATTTCTGAATTTCCTGGTCACAAGGTTCAAAAATACAATTATGTGTATGGTTAGGGTTGGAATTTAACCAGCAGAAATTGGCTCACATTTGTGGTCAAATTCAGGTAGGGACTTGTTCAGACTGAAGGTATCTTTCTTAATTTTCCTTTCAGGGCGTGTGTGAGGGCATGAGCTATGAGGAAATGCAAGAGCAGTATCCACGTGAGTTTGCATGGAGGGATGAAGACAAACTTCATTATCGGTACCCGTGGGGTGAGTCATATGCTGACATAATGGCTCGAGTGCAGCCACTTCTACTGGAACTGGAGCAGAATGGTGATGGTGTGCTGGTGGTGAGCCATCAAGCAGTTCTGCGAGTTGTTTTGGGATATTTCCTTAACAAGTCACCCGGTAAGACAGGGTGTGATTTTTGATAAGCATAGGCTTATCATAGGCATAGGCATAAGCATAGGCATAAACATAGGCTTGATATGCACAAGACCAACTCAGATTAAATTTTTTTGTACTAGAGGTTATAAATTAACTATTAGATCTTTAGTTTGTCATACATTAGGGCCCAGACTAATAAATATTTAAATATTATAAGTGAGAGAGTTGTATTAATCTATAGATTCAGAAACCGGATGATCCTTACTTGCTTATTTTTCCGAACTGGTCACTCAGATGTTTATATAGATTTGATGAATGTTGTTCTAGAATACAGAGATATTTATAGATTTCAATTATTAGATTAGTTAGATAACCATGCTAAGCTTAATTGGTTTTTTGAATGATTCATTCTTTTCATTTGTAACATGTGAACAGAAGAGGTACCATACTTGGATGTCCCATTACATACCATAATCAAGATGGCAAGTAAAGGCTACAACTACCAAGTAGAATTTACCAAGTTACCAGTCGAATGTGTTGACACTTACAGAAAAAAACCAAAGGTAAAATAGAAAATTTATTTATTTTGATAGTTCTTCTAATATGTGTACAGAAGCTAATTAAATATTTCATTTTTCATTGGATACATTTAAGACAGAAACATTGGGTATTTGATATGAGTGTAATTCTCTGTATTAATGCTGTTGTTGCTTGAGTATGGATGCCAATGCTGATACTTGTAAACATATATTGTAATATATTATTGGAATTCTCCTGTTATGGTAGGTTTTGGATGGGTACAGCCTAAATTATTGTACAAAAGTACATTTATTTGGCTCTCTTATCAAAAAGCACAACCTGAAATCAGAAAACGTGGCACTGCACTAAGTACCTCTTCGATTCCACCTGCTTCTTTCATCCCTTCATTCCATCCAACATGACTATCCTACCCTTCCCCCTCCTCATTTGCCCAATGTTCTCCCCTCTGTCACAGTCTTTAACATCACATTACCAATTAAAACACCCTGAATCCATCTTTCCTGCCTCCTTTGGATTTCTCAACAATCCCCTCTCCTCCCTCTCAATACTTAGCACTTCCTCATTTGTTTTCTGTTTGTCCACTTCACCTTCTCCACACTCCCACATTTCAAAAGTCTCCAATCTTTGTCTATCCTCCTGCTTCATTGATCATGTTTCCATGCTGTACATAACTATGCTCAATATCAATGTTTTGAAGAGCCTTTTCTTAACATCCTTACCCAATGTCTCTGTCATCAATTCCCTCCTTGTGAAAGCCTCCTTGCCTAGTGCAATTCTTCTCCTTAATTCCCTACTACTTTGACCATTTTGGTACAGATCACTCCCAGATACATAAACTGTTCCACCAGGTCTAGCTTATGGACTTCTATTTTTATATTTAACTGAGCCTTTCCCTTTCTCAAAAACCACATAGTTTTTGTTTTAGTTACATTTTTTCTCAACCTATACCTATTGCACTGACCTTCCAATACACTCAGCAGAGTGCATTGGAAGGTCAGTGCGTCGTATATATCTGCTGCAACCCTAACTGATTTCATGAACTCCCCGCTGACTTTCATTCCTATCTCAAGATCTTCCCATGTCTCTTTAATCATTTCCTCCATGCATGTGTTGAACAGCACCAGCAAAAACAAGCAACCCTGCCTTACACCACTTCCTAACACTGGCTGTCTGGACTCTCCATGCCCCACTTGCACCTGAGCAGTCTGAGACATGTACATGTTATGGATTAACCTCCTGCCCCTCCAATCTATTCCTATTTTCTGCAATATACTCATTAATTTTTCCCTCTACGAGACAGACATATACATCCTGATTGTATTCTATGGTCCCGTCTATTAGTGAACAAATTTCTGCAATGGCATTAAAATGTGTATACTATTTTGGTTACCATTTAGTAATTACAGTGAAATCTTTGCATTTCACTTTTAAAGAACCATAATAAGATATGTAAAACTGTAATGGTAACTTCTGCATTGCAAACATATGCATATTTGCCATTCAAATGGCCAACAAGACATAATGTCAAGACCTTATTCAAGTAGAAAGCATTAGGCATTTATGTTTTATAACCATCTAAATTATTTTAGTCCCAACTTACCATGTTGCAGGTCTGCCTGTTCACATTTTTATGTATCTATGTACCATATTATTTTTGTTGTGATTGCACCAAGCCAATTCATCTCAGGCAAGTGAGCATCATAATTTGCCAATGGATTCAGTCTTCATTTACATGAGATTCCCAGCACTCTTTTACTCACTCCAATGTGCAACCTAACCACATGATCCTTTTCAACGAATACCGGATTACTCCATAACTACCTAATATTTCTTATACACCCAGGGTCATTTAATACATGGTAGTCCTTTTCCATGCGCATACTAATAAGGCCTGTCATTATTTTTTTTACTGCCTATGGAATATTGTAGAAAAGGACTGAGAACTAAAACTAGCCATAATAAAAATATTTTGAAAATGAAACATTATTTTAAAGTTTTTATGAATGAATATGTCATACGGAATCATGGCTTAGGAAAAAAATATTTTCTTTTTGTCAGTAATTATATTCTTACACAATCCCTCTATGTTATCTCTGTTTTTTAAGAATTATATAAAGTGGCCTCATTGAACATAACCTACTTTTGATAATTGGAATGATTGTAGCAGCTGTCATAATTCTACATAAAAATTGTATACTTGAAAATAAACGAATGTTATGTGGACTGCTAGATGAATTAAATTTTTTCCAAGCGTGAATATTTAAAATATAAACTGGAAAACAAATATAATGAGATTCAGGAATGGAATCAATCTGTTTTTGGAAATAATCTATTGTAAAATCTTAAGATTTTAACTTGCTCAATTTTCTGAGAAAATCTCTCCAAAGAAATCTAAGTGTGGAAAGCTTGTCCCTCTTGTCACAATCATTTAAGAATGGGTTAATTACAAAAGGAGATGCTATTTCAAAGAGGAATGCTTTGGAGTTCCAAGTAGTTTCAATTAATTTATCTTTTGTCTTTTCAGAATTGCTCACCAGGCCGCACAGCAGATGATGCTCTGTTGACTGTCCCTGTTCACTATGATGCACATGATTATTGGCAGATAGAGGTCAACAATGAAGAAATGATCAAGTGATCATCTTGTTGTACTTTAAGCTCTTCTTCTCTGTATTTATACCTCAAAAACTTTGTTTTTAAACTGACGTCATTGGTCATAATTGAAATTTTTTTGTTGCTTTCAGTCTGAATATTGTTATTATGTGTTTGTTTTTAATTCAAACAATTTTTTATGGATCATCAAGTATTAAAAAACTTCAAATTATTAATAATAATATGGAATGCTAGTTTGAAAGCACGTGCAATACCTCATGGATATTAATCAATTTCAGGTGCTACCATTAGGGAAAACAAAGGTCTCATGTTGAGCTATAGTATTTCAACTTTTTACCACTTTATGCTTCTCTTTAAAATGAGTAGAATCAAAAGGTCTCCCAAAAATAAAGGGAATTATGCTGTGTAGAAATGCATGTTGCTCATATATTTGTCAAAAAAAGTGGTTTTTGGAATAATTTTGTGTGTGATCAATTGTACCACGGAAGCCACTTTTCTCATTTGGTTTTTGCACAGTATTTAGTTAATAAGTTAGGTGCTGCAAAAGTTCTTAGCCTATTTAAGGGATTGATGCAATGCTACTCCAGCAATAATTATTTGGCTCTTGTTATCTGGTGCTCTGGGATGGAATGATCTGCAAACAATTGTGAGTTCTGTAATATTAGGCTTTTAATCTTGTATTTTAGATTTCAGAATAATGTAGAGTTAGTGGTTGTAAGTAGTTTTAGATGATTGTATTAAGTGGCCAGGTGTTTGTGAATAGCTATTCAAATATTACTACATTAGGTCGGTAAGTCAAAGAAAAACAGGAAATGAAATTACAACTCACTGCCATGCCACTGGATTTACAATTATGGAGGAGAAATGTGGACTTAGAAATCTCCCTTAGAATAATTTGATTTACATCATTAATGTGTGATCTGTATGAAACAGTATTTCACTAAAAGTAAAGTATGAATTTTTACAAATATATATATTTTTTGCAAAGTAATTTTTATGTGATAGTGTTATTTAAAGAAATGGAATTTTACTTTTGTTTTCTGGAATAAATCTATTTGTGAAATCAACTTTAATTGATTGGATTTGTCATTCATATTTTTACCTGTGCTTCATTTACCAATTTAAATAACATTCATGTGCAAAATGATTGTAAAATGCAAGCAATTATTTCTGGATTGATGGGGTCTTCAGAGCAGGAGTACACACAGCTAATCATCTCAAGTAATAATCATAAAGGTAGTGCATATGGTGCCATGTTAGTTTCTGTTATCTTTGTTTTTACTGTTTGTTGAAAATGGAAATTGATGAAATCACGGAGCAGCGAATCAACATCAAGTTTTGGTGAAGTGTGGTAAAAGTGAACTGAAATGTTGACAGCTGTTTATGGTGATAATTTCTGAAGAAAACATCCATTTTCAAGTGGATTAAGCATTTTAAAGATGACCAACAAGCCACGGATGATGCAACGCCAGGGCAACCTTCAATCACGTGTGTTGATGACACATTGATCGTGGGGGTCCCTTGTCCTTACCAATCGTTGAAAAACTGTCCGAATTATAGCTGATGAACTGAATTTAGGAAAATCAACAGTGCACACTATTTTAACTGAACATGATGGATGGATCCGTCACCATGACAATGCATCTGCACATTCACCATTGATTGTTCGCTAGTTTCTTGCAAAAAATTCAATCACCATCCATGATCATTTTCCTTATTCGCCAGATCTCACTTCCTGCAACTTTTTCAATTCCCAGAATGCAAAAATGTGATGAGGGACATCACTGGGAAGATGTGGACACAATAAAACAAGAAACGACAAGAAAACATAAAAGCCTAACTGCTGCGGACTTCCAAGGGTGCTTTGAATAGTGGAAAAGAAGATGGAATAAGTGTATAGCAACGAATGGAGAGTACTTTGAAGGGGACAAAATTGATGTAGACTAAATTTTGCAAAATAAAGTTTTTATGGCCTCAGTCCACATATTTATTGGATAGACCTCATGTATTGTTCAATGTTCCCCTAACCTATCTCCTGCAAACTCAAATTGTTGTCTCACATTGGTCTTGTTCCTATGGATTACTGGTTGACAGCTCTCTGAAATCTTCCTTCAACCAGTTGTTTCTCTCCCCATCAACATTATGTGTTCTCCTCCAAGAATATTCACAGATGTATCCTCTTTATGATCATGTATTCTCTCCACTTCTTCCCTGTGAGCATCAGGATGTTTGTCAGAAACACAACTGTTATGGACATTCTTTTATCGCTGTCAATATTATTTAATTGGCTCACCTGGGTGTAGAGTCTAGCAGGAAACTTTTTACCAATGGGTATCGTGTGAAATAGCATCTGCTGTTGGATTTTGATCATAAATACAGATGTGGTCATGGCATTGCAACAAAACCATCTTTCACTGAAACAGCCCTGTAGTAGGCATAAATGAGGAAAGACTTAACTGCAGATTCCACTTGAGTTTTCATTTTTAACAAGGCAACATCATCAGGTCACATGGGATATACAGTGAACATGTATACATATATATTGTATTTACTGGGTATTAGCTTGACTGACATGCATATCTGTATGCATATATATAAACTATAAACACAGTATTCAACCGAAAGATCGGTTTGGTAGGTGATGGTAGAGTTCACCCAGTACCAAACCTGACGCCATGTGAAATTCACACATCAGGGTAGGGGGCCCATTTCCTTTCCCTGTACCGGTTATGGTTTCCCAGGGAGATCTGGTACCCAAAAAATCACATAGCTTGGGTGGAGCTGCAGGTGCCCAGAGTGCCTTGCCTGGGAATTGAACCTGGGACCCTCCGGTCGGTAGTTCAAAGCTCTACCCACTGGACTACCGTGACCCACGACGATAAATATATATGAAATGTTATCTATCTTTTGAAATTCATACAATGCCCTTCATTTTACATAGGCAATTTCATTACCCTCTTGCCCATATCCATGAACAATCAACACTACTCCTTACTTTTTTTGTTTCCTATCCCTTTACATAGTATTTCCCTCAACCTTTCCTTCGACTGGTGTTTCTCCTTAGCTATCCTAGAATCCCTACACAATTCAGCCACCAATACAGAGGTGAGAACTCACCAATCTGCATACATTTTTGCTTTCCGATCTTTTGAAATTAACTGCCTTAACTGTCGGCTCTAATTGCCTTCCCAGCATACCCTGCGCCTCCTCCCCTAGACCTTGCATTCCTCTCATACAAAACCTCCCAGTCTGACCTGAATAAGGTCTCAGTGAAGATCAAAAGTTTAAACTTTCTGAAATATGAGTGTCCTTTTACATATCATCTATTTACTTTCTGTGCTTTATTATACCATCCAAATTTCATATCTACATATATACAATAATATGTATATATTTATATATTTTTTTCTGGAAACATACACATATGTAAGCATATAAATAGCTCAGTCTATCCAAAAACCTATCTTAACTGGTAGATTACCTTATAATAATAATAATGTATTTATGAGGGTTGCGGTAGTCCAGAGGGTAGTGCGTTGGACTACTGATTGGAGGGCCTGGATTCGATTCCCGGGCAAGGCACTCTGGGCACCTGCACTCCACCCAAGCTATGTGATTTTTCAAGTACCAGATCTTCCTGGAAAACCGTAACAGGCACAGGGAAAGGAACTGGCTCCCCTATCCTGATATGTGAATTTCACTGGCCGTCGGGCTTAGTACTGGGTGGGTCAACTCCTATCAAACCGACCTTCGGATTTATTACCCTGTTTATGGTTTTATATATATGTGTGTGTGCATGTGTACATATATATATATATACACATTCAAACACGAAATCCTGCCATACGGCAAACAAATATTGATTCACGTGGAAATAGATATACGGAAAGGGGATAGGAAGACACATAAAAGACAAACAGGAAAGGTGGGGAAGGTAGAACCAAGCAGACCACTAGTGTAAAAATATTTCCTTGACTGGGACTCAAACACCAGATCTTTCCACCTGCCAGGCGGATGCTCTTTGTTTTTTATTTTATTTATTAAGCAATCCACCGGTTAAGGTAGGTTTTGGATGGACACAACTACCAAATAAATATTTTGTTACTCCTAACAAAACACAATCCAGCAACCTAATCTACATCAGGTCCCTTTTCATCTCTACTTACTTTCTTCCTCCCTTCATCGCGTCAAACATCCCTATCCTGTTCTTTGTTTGCCTAACATTCTCCCCTCTATTACCTTCTTCCACGTCCCACTATCGCTCAATACGCCACAATACCTAGTTTGCCTAACATTCTCCCCTCTATTACCTTCTTCCACGTCCCACTATCGCTCAATACGCCACAATACCTAGTACTTTATCATTTGTATTCCTTTTGGTCCATTTCACCTTCTCCATCCTTCTATACACCCAAAAATTCAATTCAATTTCAAATTCCTCCAATCTATGTCTATCCTCCTGCTTCAGTGACAACGTTTCCACACTGCACATAACTACACTTCATATCAAAGTTTTAATGAGCCTTTTCTTAATATCCTTACTCAACGTCCCTGTCATCAATGCCCTCCTCCTTTTGAAAGCCTCTTTGCCTAGTGCAATTCTTCTGCTTAGGTCCGTACTACTTTGACCATGTTGATCCAAAACACTTCCGAGACACATAAACTGTTCTACCTGCTCTAGTTTTTGCCTTCCTATTTTTATGTTGAGCTTATCTTTTTCCTTTCTGGAAAATCGCATAACCTGTGTTTTATTTATATTGATCCTCATCCTGTATCTATTGCACTGAATATCCAATTCACTCAGCAATGCTTGCAGCCCCTTGGTTGACTGAGCAACTACTGCTTGGTCATCAGCAAACCTAATTGATTTTACAAAGTCCTCTCCTACTTTCATTCCTACCTCCAGTTCTTCCCAAGCCTCTTTAATCATTTCCTCCACATATACATTGAACAACACTGGTGATAATGGGCAACCCTGCTTTACACCTCTTCCTAAAATTGCCCATCTGGACTCTCTGTTCTCCACTCGCAGCTGAGCAGTCTGAGACATGTACAAGTTGCGGATCAGTCTCCTGTCCCTCCAATCCATTCCTATTTTCTGCAATACATGCATTAGCTTTTCCCAATTCACTCTATCAAATGCCTTTTTGAAATCTACGAAACAGGCATATATGTCCTGATTGTATTCTATATTCCGCTTAATTAGTGGTTTCATTGCTGCAATAGCATCACGCTTACCTTTTCCCTTCCTAAACCCAGACTAATCATCCCCTAAGTAATCATTTGCCCTACTCTCTATCCTTTTGTTGATGATCCTGGGAATAACTTTAGCTGCGTGGGATATCAAACTTAATGTTGTGTAGTCCTCACATGATGTAGCCTTTACCTTTTTTTTGGAATATTTAAGAGATTTAACCTTTCTGTATAGCAAACCAATTTCACCCTTCCTCGAAAAACTTTCCATATGCTCGAACTGCATCTTCCACCATGCTTCGTTTGCTTTATTTGTTGCCCATCTCAATTTACTGTGCAGCTCTTTGTACTTTCTTCTACCTAGCTCTGTGTTATATTCTTCAATTTTCTTTTCTCGTCTATCTTTCAAATCATCTCATCCATCCATGGTTTCCTTGTCCTTTTCCTATTTAAACTACAAGCAATGCCATTTATTTTCATTAGGTTTTGAAAATTATTTCATCCAAGTGACGACCTTGATGAGTAATGCAAATGTTGAGTCATTCAAAAATGTTTACAAAAACTCTTCTCAGCATATCTTCCACCGATGACATCTGCAATTGCCTCCTTACGAACTTCCAAGGTCCTTGAACAAACTTTTTAAACCTCTTGCACCACCGAAAATTCGAGAACCAGTGAGTCCCTCTTTTATATGTTTTAGTTTCTGTGTTTGCTATGACTATTTAGTGAATTTACATTATACATACATATAAATATATATATCTCTCTTTTAAGTAATTCACCGGTTAAGGTAGGTTTTTGGATGGACACAACAAACAATAACCATTTTGTAACTCCAAACAAAACCCAATCTACATCAGGTCCCTCTTCATCCCTGTGTACCTCTTTCCTCCCTTCATCCCGTCCAACATCCCTATCCTGTTCCTGCCCTTTCCTCGCTTGCCCAACATTCTCCCCTCTATTACCTTCTTCAACATTCCACTAACGATCAATATGCCTTTCATGCATTTTTCCTGCCTCCTTAGGATTTCTCTCAACAAACCCCTCTCTTCACCCCCATCTCCAGTACTTCCTCATTTGTTTTCCTTTCGGTCCATTTCACCTTCTCCATTCTTCTCCACACCCACATTTCAAAAGCCTCCAATCTACGTCAAGCCTCCTGCTTCAGCGACCACGTTTCCGCGCCGTACATAGATAGCTACGCTCCATATCAGAGTTTTTACGAGTCTTGCGTTAACCTCCCTACTCAACGTCCCCGTCATCAACTCCCTCCTCCTTGAGAAAGCCTCCTTGCCTAGCACAATTCTTCTCCTTACGTCCCTACTACTTTGACCGTTTTGGTCCAAAACACTTCCGAGATATGTAAACTGTTCTTCCTGCTCTATTTTTCCCCTCCTATTTTAATGTTTAGCTTAGCCTTGTTCTTTCTGGAAAATCACATAACTTTTGTTTTATTAATATTGATTCCCATCCCATATCTATTGCACTGAACTTCCAATTCACTCAGCAATTCTTGCAATCCCTTGGCTGACTGACAAACTAAAGCTTGGCCATTAGCAAACCTAACTGATTTTACAAATTCACCGCCGACTTTCTTTCTTACCTCCAATTCTTCCCATGCCTTTTTAATCATTTCCTCCAAATATATGTTGAACAGCACCGGTGACAATGAGCGACAATATCTCCAACCTTTAGTTCACTCGTTACCCTCCTATGTCAAAGATACCTACCACTTCCTCAATCTGCTCCACTCAATTTCCCTCCCTTCTGACACCAAGATCATTATGGCCACAATTGACGTCACATCCCTATACACCTCCATTCCTCACGAAGAAGGCCTTGCTTCCCTATGCCACTTCCTCTCCAAACGCCCTAGCCCTCAAACTCCAAGCACCGATTTTCTCATTGACCTTTCTAACATCATCCTCACCCGTAACTCTTTTTCTTTTAATTACAATTTTTACCTCCAAATCAAGGGCTGTGCCATGGGAAGTAGATTCAGCCCGTCATATGCTAACCTTCACCTCGGTGTCCTGGAAGAGAAGTTCCTTTCCAGTTACCCTCTAAAACCCCTTCTGTGGCTTCGGTATATTGATGACATCTTTCTACTTTGGCCACATAACATAGACTCCCTCAATTCCTTCATCTCCCAACTTAATGATTCCTCATCTCTTTCTTTCACTTCCAACATCTCATCATCACAGATCACTTTCCTTGATGTAAATATTTCCCTAACTAACAACAAAATTCTAACCTCCGTACATACTAAACCTACTAACAAACAACAATACCTTCATTTTAACAGCTGCCACCCCTACCACACCAAATGCTCCCTCCCTTACTCCCTCTCTATCCGTGGGCACCGCATTTGCAACCATCCCGAATCCCTCAACAAATACCTCAACAACCTTCACCATTCCCTCCTCCAACGGGGATACCCAGATTCTCTCCTTCACAAAAAAATCCTAAAACAATCCTACACCCCCAATCCTCCCTCAACCACAGACTCCCACCCTTTCTCAATATGCACCACCTACTTCCCTGGCATCCAGTCCCTTAAATTCATCCTCAAAGACCTGTACCCCATCTTCAAAAATCACAACGTTTCGTCCAACCTTCTTCCTAAATGCCCTTCTGTTACCTTCAAACGGCCCGCCAACCTATCAGATCTCCTCAAATCCACCAAGCCTCTTTCCAAATCCCCTCCCATCCCCAGAATCACACCCACTCCGTGCTTGCGAGCAAGATGCAAAACTTGTCCTATTTTCACCACTCCACCCCTCTCCATCCCACCTTTTAACTCTCTCCCGCCCTTCCCCCACTCCTCATGCACATCTCAGAATGTAATCTATCTTCTGACTTGCAAACTCTGCCCGGCATTTTATATAGGCCAGTGCTCTACACCCCTGAACCTCAGGGTGAACAATCATCGCGCCTCATGTAATCCCTCTTCCCCGTCCGCGGGTCTTCCCATCCCAAAACATGCCTCCCACCACAACACCCCCTTCAACCACTGTTACAATGTTTCCGTGCTAGCATCCCTTCCCCCATCCGATAACCCTATAAAATTAAAAACAATGGAATTGGCATTTATATGGCTGTGTAAAGCCTATCAACATCCGGGTCTCAATGTCGTTCACTAAATGGGAGGGTGGGGCTGGGGTGGATGGAGGTGGATTTGTTTCTTGCGAGGTGGTGGGACAATTTATTCATCCGCATACATTTTGTCATCCTTGTCCTGGGTTTTGACTTGTCAAGCCCTTATGATGACTTGGTGAGTTGATGCCTTGGTCATGGGTGTTGTGGGATCTGTGGATGAATTGTTAGTTTTCTGTGTCGCTTGTTACTACTTCTGCATCCTCCTTATTCCATCTCCGCTCCCCTCTGGCCTCCCTTTCCCCCTCCATAACCTCCTCCTTCACCCCTCTCCCACCACCTATTCCCCGCTCCACTTTCTCCCCCTCCATATACCCCTCCTTCACCCCTCCCCCACTACCTGTTTTCCCCTCTCCCTCGTCCCCTACTCTCTCTGCACCACGTACCCTTTTCCTCAGTCATATCTTATCTTCCGAAGAAGACGGAGCTCGAGTCCGTCGAAATTATCAAGATATTATTGTGAGTGTTCTTTTTATGTGTTCTCGTGGTGTGTGTTACTGTCTAAGTTTTATATATATATACATTTGCAATAACCTTTAATGGGTGAGAAATGGGCATGATCTGGGGGTGAATAGGTTTTGAAGGCTAGTGGCAGAGGGAGCAAGAGGAGGGTTGTGAGGTGGGTACTTCATTGACTGTCTCAGTGGGTGTGAAATGGGAAGGATTTGGGGTGGAAAAGGAAAGATGCAGGAGGGGGAATGTGAAGGATAAAAATGGTCATTAACAAGTTTTTCCTGCTTGGAAATCTGGTGGCTTAAAATCCCCAGCTCTTCAAGGGCATCTAATTTCAGTTGCTTCTTTTCTTAGGGTAGAACCTTTGGCTGAAATTACTCATTATTTGGCAAACATCTCCTTGACCAAGGTCACACTAGTGATTCTCGCCCAAGCTACCAAGTTAGATCTTCCCTCACTTACGCCCAGTATGAAAGACTTCCACCAAGTAACACCAAAGATATTGTATTAGCTTTGTAATAGATCCTCCATCCACATTAACTATTTATTCTTTGCTATAAATGACACTATCACTAGTGCAATTTTTTCTAGGTGATTTTCTGCCATTACTAATATAAATCCGCTCATAAAACCATAATACATTATTGTTGCCTTTTACAAAATACATTATAGATTCCACTAAGAATCAAGCTCTTCATAAAAGGTATCATAATCATTTTAAGCTGAGTAGTTTCTTTCTATTATTAAAATTAGTAGCCTGATGAAAAAACCTCTTTAAGCATGACTGTGTGATATATGATATGGAAGTGTACTCCATGATAGCATGGCAATCACAGCTTATTTGTGAGTGAGTGAGAATGTATTTGTGAGTGAGAATAAGCTAAAATGTTATTAACACCAGCAAAAGTTCCAGGATATATTTATCATATTCTAGTGTTAGGGGCACCCTTAATGTTTTATTGTATTCCTTTCCTCAAAATATCCCAAATATTTCACATCCATATTCTGACATTTGCAATATTGTTGAGTTCTCTTTCTGCTACTTTTACCTTTGCAGTGCAATGGTCGTTTGTGGGGTATTACTTGTCCTGGAGGACTATCCATAGTTAATCCTAAGATAGCTGGTTTTGGGATGCATTCCCTGAATTCTTTAGAGCCACGAAAAGTGCATGTGAAAGCAATGTTGTACCCAGGTACCCACGTTACACTTTTGCCAGTACACCACAAGGAGACTGGTGGTCCACATTTGTATCATTACTACGATATTGGAAAGTAACAAAATGTTATCATCAGAAATTTTCAATCTTAATATTAAAAAAAAATACCCCAAAGTACTTAATTCCTTTAAAAGTTCTTTGCATTAGCAAAAATAATATGTATTAC